>JARKIC010000578.1:0-235157 GCA_029378375.1 Mycena olivaceomarginata | reverse complement strand
AATATCGACTCAACGTTCCTAGGGGCCATATATTCAGAGTATAGGTGCTATTCACTATCCCGGTATTTTATGCCCTCTGGAATCCCAATAAGTCCGTCATATCAAAAATCTAGGTCATTCAGACCACTACAGCTGGTGTGGGACCAGTCTTGCACTCTGACAGCCAAAAACAGTTGAATCCAACCAATCAATTGTCTCGAGGTGCTTTAAAAAATCCCAAGACGCCATGCCCTCTGAAATTCTTGTGCGAATCTAATGAGCCTATTCGCGAGGGAAACGGTTGAGAATTGAGCCTCAAATTGCTGTTCTGGTGAAAACTGACAAAAAAAAAAAAAAAAAAAAAAAAAGGCCCACGCCCTAAGTTCCGCAAAGAGCTGTAAAGACATACCTGGGAGCTATTGGTCTGCTGATCTGGGGGTAGTCGGGAGTCAGGGCGGATGAAGGATAAAAAAACTCACATCGTTGTCGCCGCCCTGACCATTTCACGTTAATCGGGACCGAGCGGAGTGAGGAAGGAAAAAGACAAAACAAACGCCGTTATTGTTCTGATGGTCTGGCGTCATCACCTAGGAAATGTACAGAATAAAAGCCATACCCCGATGTTCTTGACCTAATCGTGTCGAGTTAGTGGAGATTGAGTGAGCGAGGTGGAGAGAGATTGAAAGGACGCACTGCTGGCATGTTGTTTGGATGAGGATTGGGATGAACAAGGGCACGGGAAATGAAGGGGATGGAGTGGAGGGCGATGGAGAGGAGCGATCCACCTCGCTCCATTTATAACGTTCGAACCCAACGATTTGGAGGCGCGAGAAGTTTAGAAGCCGCGGTCATTTGGACTCGGGAGAGAGGTAACACCGCGGTTGCCGAGTAAAACGTCCAACCGGTGAAAGGGAACCCAGTGGCGAAAAAAAAAAGGAATCGGCTTTGCAAGTCATATTTCGGGGCAACCGAGCAAGAGTGGTATCCCCAGACGGGTAAATTGAGGGTTCCGTGACGTTCCAAACGCACCAGGGCTTCTCCGAGTTGAAGGCAACAAACCTTAGGGCGGGCATTACCGTCGCCGAATAATCCGGGACCTTTTCCGTGCTTCCCGTTCCAAATTTATCGGCATGGGTTCAGACAAAGGTCCTCACGGCTCAGCGGGGAGTCGAAAGCAAGTAAGATACCACCCAACAGGCGAAATTCGACGCCCAGGAGAAACCGGGGACCTCAAGGCATGTCATGCCGCGTGCCCGCATTCACGAATGTCGGATCGAGAAGCACCCAGAATTGAGGGGTAAAATAGAAGCCTGCCCGTTTTTGGCGTTCAGGATACCGATAGAGGATCGCTCGTGCAAACACGCGCCGGGACCGAGTCAACCAGTCAGAATGACATTCGGCGGCGAAACGCCACGGCTTCGGTGCATATTATATTGACCAAGGGAAAAGGTCCCGGGCGATGTTTTTGCCACTCTCGGTGGTCCATGGGGCTAATTTTAATTTTAGGTTCCCGCGTTTACATAAAAGATCCGAAAAATTCCCTTATATCTTCTACACTTTGCTGCTCTCCAAGCAATGAGTGGATCATGCGCGGCACAACCCATTTACATATATGCCAGGTATCCATGCTGGAGGGGTTATTCAATGAGAAAAGACACATGGAGTTTGGGGCGAGCGTTTTTGCATCCTCCGATGATTATATAATAAGATTCTATCACCATCGGACCCCCGCGGTAAGCAACAGACTTCAACAAGCCAGCCCCATCTAAAAAATCCGCGGTCGTGAGCAAGTCCGGCCTACGGAAATTGGGAAATTTGCCAAAGAACGTCGAACATTCTGGGAGCAATGGGATAAAGGCCAAACAAAGGCAAATGCCCCTTTTTTGTGAAGAAAAAAAAAATGCAGCTGCTCCCTGAGGTTCAGAACCGCCATAAACACCATCCACTAAGTAAAATGATTGGTAAACAACCCCTTAACCAGCGATAGAAGCATACGGTTCAATGATGAGATTCCAAAGCCGTTTTCCCCACCTTTATCTTGACCCAAACATCCAGCCGAGGCTCACAATCTCGACAGTTATAAATAGCAACCGGACAGTCCAGTGGAGAAACCGACATCTTGGGAGGGGGGGCGTGGAGCTGTATGACATCATCTGGTGTTGTCACTGACAGGAAGCCTTCGTTTCTTATATAGATACAGTTTTTTGTTCATTGACCGTGCAGACCTCAATGATATACAATGAAAGGTGGGAAAATTCGAAAGACAATCTGCTGCTGCACCAGTGTGTCAGAACGGTTCCGACACAAGGACGGCACCTCTGTTTTTTTTTCACTGACCTTGCAGACCACAACAATATACAATGACGGGTGGAAAAATTCGAAAGGCAATCTGCTGCTGCACCAGTGTGTCGGAACGGTTCCGACACAAGGACAGCACCTCTGTTTTTTTTTCACTGACCTTGTAGACCTCCACAATATACAATGAAGGGTCAAAAAATTCAAAAGGCAATCTGCTGCTGCACCAGTGTGTCGGAACGGTTCCGACACAAGGACAGCACCACTGGGTTTTTCTTTTTGGTGACCTTGCAGACCTTCACAATATACAATGAAGGGTCAAAAAATTCGAAAGGCACTCTGCTGCTGCACTAGTGTGTCAGAACGGTTCCGACATGAGGACAGCACCTCTGGTGTTTTTTTTTGCTGACCTTGCAGACCTTCACAATATACAATGAAGGGTCAAAAAACTCGAAAGGCACTCTGCTGTTGCACCAGTGGGTCGGAACGGTTCCGACATGAGGACAGCACCTCTGTTTTTTTTCTTTGCTGACCTTGCAGACCTTCACAATATACAATGAAGGGTCAAAAAATTCGAAAGGCAATCTACTGCTGCACCAGTGTGTCGGAACGATAGTGTGTCGGAACTGTTCCGACACAAGGACAGCACCTCTGGTTTTTTTTTTTTGTGCTGACCTTGTAGACCTTCACAATATACAATGAAGGGTCAAAAAATTCGAAAGGCAATCTGCTGCTGCACCGACTCAAGGACAGTACCTTCATTTTTTTTTCACTGACCTTGCAGACCTTCACAATATACAATGAAGGGTCAAAAAATCCGAAAGGCACTCTGCTGCTGCACCAGTGTGTCGGAACGGTTCCGACACAAGGACAGTACCTCCATTTTTTTTTCGCTGACTTTGCAGACCTTCACAATATACAATGATGGGTCAAAAAACTCGAAAGGCACTTCGCTACTGCCCCAGTGTATCAGAACAGTTCCGACATGAGGACAGCACTTCTGTTTTTTTCGTTGACCGTGCAGACCTCAATGATATACATTGAACGGTGGGAAAATTCGAAAGGCAATCTGCTGCTGCATCAGTGTGTCGGAACGGTTGCGACACAAGGACAAATATACAATGATGGGTCAAAATACTCGAAAGGCACTTCGCTGCTGCCCCAGTGTGTCGGAACCGTTCCGACACAAGGACGGCACCTCAGTTTTTTTCGTTGACCGTGCAGACCTCAATGATATACAATATTAGGGTGTTTCATGACGGGTTTTTTGAGTGTTTTTGAGGCCTTTTGATGTCCTTTTATCGTTGGTTTTTCAATGAAAAAGGTTGAAAAAATGATCAAAAAACGCCTGAAAAAAGGGTTCGTTGTGAAACCTCTAAGCGAAAAGATGACAGGTTTTTTGATCAGGTGAAAAAAGGGTCATAAACGCCGCCCAAAAAAACGAAAACGATGCATAAAAGGCCTTTACCCCTTTTATGCACACTTTCAAAAAAAGGGTGAAAATGTTTTTGGTCACAACGACAAAAGGGACCATAAAAGCCATGCAAAAAGGTCGAAAAAACCCGTTGTGAAACACCCTAATGAACCGTTCCGACACACTGGGGCAGCAGCAGATTTCTTTTCAAATTTTCTGGCCCTTCATTGTATATTGTGGATGTCTGCAAGGTCAACGAAAAAAAAAAACAGAGGTGCTATCCTTGTGTCGGAACCGTTCCGACACAGTGGTGCAGCAGCAGATAACGGCCTTTCGAATTTTCTGACCCTTCATTGTACATTATTGAGGTCTGGAAGGTCAATGAAAAAAAAAGAGGTGCTGTCCTTGTGTCGGAACCGTTCCGACACACTGGTGCAGCAGCGGATTGCCTTTCGAATTTTTTGACCCCTCATTGTATATTATTGAGGTCTGCAAGGTCCATGAACACAAAAGGCCCATGAACAAAAAAAGGTGCCGTCCTCGTGTCGGAACCGTTCCGACACACTGGGGCAGCAGCAGATTTCTTTGCAAATTTTTTGGCCCTTCATTGTACATTGTGGAGTTCTGCAAGGTCAGCGAAAAAAAAAGATGCTGTCCTTGTGTCGGAACCGTTCCGACACACTGGTACAGCAGCAGATGGCCTTTCGAATTTTCCGACCCTTCATTGTACATTATTGAGGTCTAGAAGGTCAATGAAAAAAAGAGGTGCTGTTCTTGTGTCGGAACCGTTCTGACACACTAGTGCAGCAGCAGATTGCCTTTCGAATTTTTTGACCCCTCATTGTATATTATTGAGGTCTGGAACGTCAATGAAATAAAAAGAGGTTCTGTCCTTCTGTCGGAACCGTTCCGACACACTGGTGCAGCAGCAGATTGCCTTTGGAATTTTTTGACCCCTCATTGTATATTATTGAGGTCTGCAAGGTCCATGAAAAAAAAAAGGTGCTGTCCTCTTGTCGGAACGGTTCCGACACACCCGTGCAGCAGCAGATGGCCTTTCGAATTTTCTGACCCTTCGTTGTACATTATTGAGGTCTGGAAGGTCAATGAAAAAAAGGAGGTGCTGTCCTCGTGTCGGAACCGTTCCGACACACTGGGGCAGCAGCAGATTTCTTTTCAAATTTTCTGACCCTTCATTGTACATTAGAGGCTTTGCGGTGAGCCACCAGGAGCCACCTGGTGGCTCTTCCGGCATGCGGTGAGAGGTGGCTCTCCAATTGAGGATAAATGAGTGTAAAATATTCAGGTATGATGTCATACCTGATCCACTCACAAGCCACCGGAGAGCCACCACACCCAAAATTTGGTGTGGAGCCACCTGGCTCCGCATGCCTGATGAGCCACCGGGTGGCTCCCGGTGGCTCACCGCAAAGTCTCTATTATTGAGGTCTGGAAGGTCAATGAAAAAAAAGGTGCTGTCCTTGTGTCGGAACGGTTCCGACACACTGGTGCAGCAGCAGATGGCCTTTCGGATTTTTTGACCCTTCATTGTATACTATATCCGACTGCCTAACCGGCCAGTCGGGCTAACCGGCCACTTGAGCGATATAACAGCGCAACATATGTTTTCTGCCCGGATTTTGGTTGCGTATTAAAAGGCAACTATCGACGACCTTGGACACCAAAATTGGCGTGCGCTGGTGGAGTTGACGTGATGTTGTGGCGCTTTCCGGACAGGGTGGGAACGCCGACTACGGCATTTCTTATTTCTGCCCTGGCACCGCTTGGACAGAACCACGGCTATCTCCACGACCGCTGCACTAATCCACGCTGTTCCGGGCTCATTATGTTCAGCACGAGCATGGCTACACGTTCAAGCCCCCGAAATACAGTTTCAGCCCCATCCGCGACCTCAGTGACCTGAATACTGGCATCAAAGTACAGAAACAGGCGTTGAAGACCGTGACATCGCCGACGATGTATCTCGTCCTATCGTGACGGTATGGTCTTAGAACCTTGTATGTGCATTCATTAGGACTAATCAATTGTCCTGACGATGTAAATGTAATTTTCCCCGTTTTCCGTCTCCGTCAGTATGCCCGACAACACCGAACCACCCCATTGCGCAGCCTGGAAACTTTGAACTTTTTGGGACGGGTTGAGAGGGTTTGGGGAGAGAACGATGTTCCAGGCACGTTCATCTACATTCATTAGCCCTGATTTCGTTTATTTTGGCCATATCGCTCGCTTTGGTCTTGTACGGCCGCGCCTCAACTGTCCACTATCTTCCTCATCAGTTGACTGACAAGGACCCTGGGGAGGCTGGGGCTGAATATGAGTTTGCCGCCCCAGAATTACCTCCCTGAGTCTCTATGACCCCGGCATTTGGGTTCTGGACTGTCAGTGCAGCTCTCAAGAGCTGTTTGACGCGCCGCGATCTAAAAAATATGTCAAATAATCATTACATAAAATCCACATAAAATTCCACATGAATGACAACCTTGAGGCAGATGAAGAGTGATTTATAGTGTTTCCTTGAGTCTATTGTGATCCCACAACTTGTCAATTGCGTTTGCGGTTGCCGGCTGCCCGCTCAGCCTGCGCGAGAGTGAGATTGATCGAGCGGTTCCCACGCCCGGCCGGTTAGCCCGTTTTGGCCGTTTTCGGACCTGCCGCGGCAAAATATTCGCCAATCAATCAAACCGTGATCATTCGGCTCCTTCCGGACAGAATCCACTCTCAACATCCTAGACTACGTTCTGGAATAGTAAAATGGCCAGTATGTCAATTCCTTCCTTTGTACGATACCCCGAAGCATTAAGGTGGCCGGTTAGCCAGTCGGATATAGTATTGTGGAGGTCTGCAAGGTCAACAAAAAAAAAAGGTGCTGTCCTTGTGTCGGAACGGTTCCGACACACGGGTGCAGCAGCAGATGGCCTTTCGAATTTTCTGACCCTTCATTGTATATTATTGAGGTCTGGAACGTCAATGAAATAAAAGAGGTGCTGTCCTTGTGTCGGAACCGTTCCGACACACTGGTGCAGCAGCAGATTGCCTTTCGAATTTTTTGACCCCTCATTGTATATTATTGAGGTCTGCAAGGTCTATGAAAAAAACAAAGGTGCGGTCCTCGTGTCGGAACCGTTCCGACACACTGGGGCAGCAGCAGATTTCTTTTCAAATTTTCTGGCCCTAGCCATGCAACAAAAATTGGATATTTCTTATCCCTCTGGTAAAAGTGCTCCTTTCAATGAGAGGAAACTTTTGGCTAGAGAGATTTGTATTACATTCAAAATTGGGGGAGTTATTCTTTTGGGGTGCTGCGCACTTCCCAGCGTGCCCTGTCTGGCCACGCGCTTCTATGTCATGGTATAGATTCAGGCAATGTGAATGAAATATTGTTAAACTTCCAAACTCAGATTGTAAGGATTATTATTTTCTTAGGTAAGGCTACATAGAGTGTGCCTATGAATGCATGCCTAAAATACATTGTCAATTCGTGGAACACAATATAGGCCTTAGCTTGAGTTGGGAGACTCAGAGAGCGTAGTTTGAGCAAAGTCCCCTTTCGGACGGGCACTTTCGAAGTTCACGCAATTCTCTGTTCAGTATCTTCCATAGTTTGTGAGTTCAATTAACAAGTATACACATATTCCGGAGCAAAGTGAAGGTGTGTCTTGTATAGGAAGAAGCAGAGAAGTCTTTCAAACTCCGCTCACGCCAGGTGGCTTCAAAAAGAATTAAAATTTTTTAAATGCGCTGAAGCAATGGGTGATTTCCTTTTTTTTTCTCGTTTCCTCCCTCGTCTATCTCTCTCTGAACGATTCCTATTACCGCCCCCATACAACAAACCATCGACACCACAGTCGGTGCCGAGTAATTGTGGTCTGGAAAGCGCAAGAAACTTTGATGAATTTTGGAGCTTGCTGCATAAAATCGAGGCCTCATGTGGTGAAGAGAGGCCCATAGATCACGGGTCACCAAAAAGATTTACAGAAATCGGTCAAAATTTGCGAGTTCAAAGCCAGTTGCCGCGGGCCGCGCTTTCCGTGATCATCGGTCCTTGCACATTTGCAAAAGGAATGTACGGATTGAGTTTTAAACCAAAGTTGAGCCTGTAGCACACAATTATAGGCCTCCTGGCTTCTTTTATGTGTTCAAGGAGACCAACATTAGACAGGTTGCGCCACAGTCATTCGAGCCATTCAATGGCTGGTTTTGCGTGCGCAAACGAATGGCTGACGGCTGGAGTGGCTGGATACCCGATGCCATTTCGATGAGAGTCGATTCATTTGTAAATAACTCAGCTCGTGGCCAACAGCTGACCAACGGCAGTACGACTATGTGAAATATTTGGTTTATGGGAGCTAGTTCTCTGTCAAGAAATGATGGCTCTGCTCAGCCACCGTGATGCCGATGATCGGCACCACCCAAAATTTCAAACTCCTCCCTCAGTCCAATTGCACAGCCCGACTTGTACCAGGCTGCCTACGGCATAGTGCTTGCACTAAGAATTGCCCTCAATGGCAGACTGGTTACGAGTCTAGCTTCCTCCATCCATCATTGCTCTTTCTTGGCTCGCATTCAGTGGCATTGCTGCCACCTCCGGAAAGACCCCAAACCTGTCTCTCTGGATGACAGTTTCTGGCTTCATGCCAACGATCATCGAACCAGCCAGTCTATTGAAATATTATTTTACTGTTCGCTAATTCCAGGCGCAGAACCAATTATTCCGCCACGTAACTGTATGCTCTCGGGCTGCATGCGACCACAGATCTCTCTCAGATCGCCGTGTGATAGAGGCTCGACTTTACACGTTACACCGTGGGGTTCTGCCTGTCTTTCCCCAGGACGAGGAAACCTTTGCTGGGCAAAATCAAAGTTTCCACCTTGTGCACAGCATTCCGTCCCTTTCACAAATTCCACAATTTTTGGATTGAGCTCAAATGGTGAATTGGCATCTACGGAGGCCTTTATGCTGGGACGGAGAAACCTCCGAAATAAAGTTCCAATTCCGTCCCTTCCACTGCTCGCGGGAAGCTCAGGACGATAGATTGATTGGAAAAGATGAATTTGAGGCTTATGTGGCCGTTGCATTGCGGAACTTGCCCGCGGGAAGCACAGAACAATAATTTGACCGCAAAAATCAATTTGAGGCTTGGGCCATTGCATTGGGGAACTCGCTCGCGGGAAGCTCAGGTTGATAATTTGATTGGAAAACATCAATTTCAGGCCGGTGTGGCAGGTGCATTGCGGAACTTGCTCGGAGCCCCACTGCTTTATAATCCGGATCAGGGCAATGATTTGAGCCGTTGTATTGGGATCGGGAAGCATGGACGATAATTTGACTAGTGCCAATCATTTGTATTGAAACCTTTTGCTCGTGGGAGGCCCAGGTCAATAATTTGAACAGTGCCAACCATTTGCATTGAAACTCTTGCTCGCTCGCGGGAGACCCAGATCAATAATTCGAGCTGGGTGAACAGCTGATTGATCTTAACACTGATATTCCAAAAGCCTTGGGGCTGATGAGCCAAAAGCGGAGCTCAAAAGGGCACAGGCCGCTACGATGGTTAATAGATCGAGCGGCTGATTAACCGTTCTTTAACGATTACCTCGGCGATTCTTTGTATCTCTTTGCGCACATCCCCATTTAGTCTTTCCCCTTTCTTTTGGCTCTCTCCTCGTCCTCCCTTCCTGGCGTCAAAGCACTCTGCACAGTTTAATTTTACACTTGAAAGCCCCATATGGCTCAACAGCTGACCGACGCGCAGTCTTTCTTGACGGAATGCTGTTCATCGCAGCAGCTGTGGCCTACAGCGCAGCCCAAAGATTGTGATTATCCCAACCGTACTGCAAGCATCACAGACTGAATTATTCGAAGTTCTGACTCTATGACATGTTTCTAAATCTATGTAAACCGTCTGTTGCAAAACACCCGAAATTTAGTTCTGTCTTTTTGCTCGCGAGGACTCCGGATCCACTACGACGAAATCTCTCTGGCTTCCTACCGTCCTACCGCCCTGGTGCAACGCGAAGATATTATCGTTCCCTTCGCCTTGACCTCCGAAGCGAACCAATCATCCAGAGACGTATACGTGTGCATGTCTACGAGGATATTTGCGCCCAGGTCGCACGTGCGCTGAAATCTGTCGTTTTGTCAACTCAATCTTACGTCTTCCTACAAATGAATTTTGTTTCCGCCCGCGTGGTCGGCCCTAAATTAAGAGCCGTTCTTAAGCCCGATTCTACCGGTCTAAAAGTTATCTAGGTATCCCTTATGCCCCTTGGATCATTCCTTCCACTCCCCAATTCTTCGGACCGCAATTAAACTCCATCTCTCAAGCGAGGATTTAGACTTCATGCACGCCGAAATGGGTTTGCGCTCCCGGAGCACAGGTACTATCTCGCAGATGCTGGGTTCCCAAATTGTGACCTGCTGATGACACCATTCCTTGGTGTCCGATACCACCTGAACGAATGGGATCGCAGCGGCCGCCAACCCGAAACCCCGGAGGAACTCTTCAATCTTCGTCATTCAAAGCTACGAAATGTGATCGAGCGCATCTTTGGCGTCGATAAGCGTCGGTTCAAAATCCTTACGTCCGGCCCGGAGTGTTCAATTGTACTCACACTACACGCCCGAAGGTGACTTTGAACATCCGAAGAATGACGCGGAGAGCGTCAAAGTAAGTTCAACCACGGTCATGGCCAGAGATGGCATAGCTAAGTGGTATGGATATATCATGGGCCTATGCTTACCCTCTACATAGCACAATTAATATCTTACTTTGCTCTTGACTCTGCCTTACTACCTGACAAAAAGGATGAAGTCGGCAAAAAAGTCGACCTGAGTCAGCGGCAACATTAGACCTAGGCATAAGAGAAAGGCGTAAATGGTCAACCTGTTGCTTTTATACGATTGCTGATAGCCTTTTAATGTCTATACTCGTGGTCGAAATAAGTGTTGGCATATTCATCAAATTGATAATTTGGCTTTTTTGAGATGATGAAACTACATTTTAATGCAAAACAAAACGTGGGTCGGATGGTAGAGACTCCCTCAACACAACTGTCCCGACAGTCGGATCAAAGGCGCCGTGATCCGCGATCAAGAGGGCATTGAATCACATCAAATTTCGCTCGGGAAATAAGACATGTTTATCTGCAGCCCTGGTCGCCCAATTCGGTAGCTGAGCACCTGAACGCAATGCAGCGCTTGCAAGCCAAGCCAAAATATCACTACGCGATTACGAATCTCAACTCATCTCAATTCACGTCCACTGGGCGTTTGTGCAGCAGAGCCTGGTATACATAGGACCTCCCACATATGTCGGCACTTTCTTGCAAATGGGCATAGGATTTTCCTGATGGAGTCCGTGCGTTTGTTTGTCCGTGCGTCTCGGATCACGTGTCAAGCATTTTTATCATCTTGAAATCACTGATTGAAGCGTGATTGAAACTCCAGGATCTTGCCCACTGCCTTCACACGCCTTCCAGTAACCTCTCACACCGTGTGCGAATGGAGGCAGAATCCGGCCAGCAGGTAGCCGCACTCGCTGCGTGTTGGAATTCAGGGAGCGAGTCCAGATTAGCAGGGAACCCGTTTCAAACGCGGCGGGGAATTCTTCACTATCGACGCAACATAAGTACTACTTTACAGTAATAAAGGTACGAATTTAGACTGTCAACAACAATTCGAGGGGCGGTATGAACAATGGAACCTGGTAACCAATTGCGGCGCAGGGGCAGTGCGTGCCCATCACTCGTTACCTCCAACACTGTACACGCATTAAACCAGCTGCCGCGGTTTCAGAGAAGTTGAATTCTCAAGAGAAGGTGAAAGCGTCTAATGTTTATACGACCTTGAAACTCGCTGAGTTACCTTTCTAGATGGGTTTCATGGACTCACTTGTTCCCCTTTTTGGTTGGCCTTGAGTCAAAGCGAGATGAAATAGGAGGGTTCAGAGGATGAGATGTTAATTAGATGAGTTGAGATGTGCGGGGGAAAGTTCCTTGTTATTGTGGGTTGAATTTGTTACAATTTATAGTCGGAAGAACTAGTAAAATAGGATATACGAGAGCACAGCAATAGACTGATATCGGGTAGAAAAACATCTGACGGAGGGGAATACAAGCCAAGAAAAAACATGAGAAAGTGGAGGAAACTGAGCTGAGACCGGAGAAAAGAGCAAAAAATGGGAAGGGCCAGGAGCGAGAGCATAGGTTGAGGCGGTACTCCGATGGATAAACGGCTGCAGCGGTGTCGTGTTTCGTAATTGGCTGTGGGTACGCGTCAACGGGCGGTGCTGAAGCAGATGGTAGAGGCGGGTGAACAGCCACTCTTCACCGATCACCGGCTAGTCAGTTCGGGTAGCGGGACAATGCTTGGCGCGACGGGGTCGATTGTTGGCTAAGTAAGCGATTCGCACTTTTGATGGCTGTTGTACAGCCGAGTCTCACTGCGGGTGGGACTCGCTTAATTTAAGCGAGTCCCACTCCCACTCTTCTCGTCATTCCTCTAAGCAGGCCAGCGATCAGAGCATCAACCTTATCAACAGACTATAACATGCGAGGTACGAGCATATTGTTATAGCGTCTGTCTATGAGAGACTACCCCTGGAGTCCCTCAGATCCCCATCCCTGTGCCTTCGGTCATTCTTCCTGTATTTTGGCTGTCCTCCAGAGGGATTATACCGTTGTGGGGCATGGGGTTCAAAATACCATTGTGGGGCACAGGGTTCAAAACACCATTGTGAGGCATGGGGCTCAGAATAGGTCCCTTGTCTCTGGGAGGACAGCCATTGTGGGGCACAGGGTTCACAATACCATTGTCGGGCATGGGGCTCAAAATGCCTTTGTGGGGCACGGGTTCACAATACCATTGTCGGGCATGGGGCTCAAAATGCCATTGTGGGGCATGGGGTTCACAATCCCATTGTGGGGCACGAGGTTCACAATGCCATTAGTATCGTTCAATATCTCCTACTCGCGCTCCTACTCCGGCTCCTACTTCCTCCCCTGTAAGCAATTTTTCCCCGATTCTAATAAAAATGGAAAGGGTTCTTATTTTATAACCCTAGAACATCCCTGCACCTTTTCCTGCTCAATTTATTGATTATTCCCCGAGAAGGAAGAACGAGCAGTAGAAATTTTGTTCAATTTTGAACGCCCTAGCAAGCATTTTGCCCGAGTAGGAAAACCTCACCGTATTTTTTGCACATAATCCCAGTAACAGTATTTGCAGGATGCAAGCCATGTTTTATCTACTCAGATATGCCTTCTCACTGGTGAAATCAATTTTGGAAAATATCGAGTGGAAGTACAAAAAGGGAGAAGAGTAGGAGCTCAATTTGGCAGTAGGAGCCATCACGCCTCCTTTTCCTGTCAAACTTCCTTTTACTACTTGCAAGTAGGAAAGCAAGTAGGAACACGAGTAGGAGGCGAGTAGGGGCAGCTTTGAACGACACTATTGTCAGGCATGGGGTTCAAAATGCCATTGTGGGGCATGGGGTTTACAATACCATTGTGGGGCACGGGGTTCACAATGCCATTATTGTGGGGCACGGACATTGTGGGGCACGGGGTTTACAATACCATTGTGGGGCATGGGGTTCAAAATGCCATTGTGGGGCACGGTGGAGAGCTCCCGGGGGTCTGCAGTGGAAAACCAGCAAAGCGTAGATGTAGGTAAGGACAAAAGGGTAATGATGACTAATCTACTGATCGGGCCGAAGGAGGCGCCCAGGGCGTCTCCACCCACCAAACGACGTCTACAACTCGGGGGAGAAAAATGCGGGGGAAAAGCGAAGTAGGTAAAGTAGAAAGTAAGGGGAAAAGTGATAGCAAGAGAGAGGAGCATAGAGATTAGGGAAAGAAGAGCATATATCAGAGGCATAAATGACGGAAATGAGGATAGAAGGATGATGCAGCTCGAGATACTCAAGAGGAAACTCGAAGGAGCGAAGGAGCACCACCCCGGCCCCCTCCAAACAACGATGCGCGACCTCGCGCGATCTCAGCCCTTGCCTTTCCTGGCAATTCGGCGGAGCGCATTGCGTCTGCGCTCGGCGGATGGGGACACAGCCGGTGTGATAACAGCAAGAGGGATGTCGGGGGATATGGGAGGCGACGTAGGGCTGACCACCAACAATCTGGGCAGCATCCCCACACTAAGTTTTCTCAGTGGTGGGACAATGAAAAATTGAATACAATTTAATTTGGTCATGATAGAATAGTACACCGACGTGAAATAGATGGCTTAGCCGCGAGGTGCGAGGATTCTGCCAAGTTTTGACAGCGGCCGAAAATTTCGGATCAGTGATTTCCTTATTGGATATCACGTGGTAGGGTGGTTCCCGACGAAGGGTAGGTAAAAAAAAAAACGGCCCTACGTATTTTTTTTTTTTTTCAGAACCCCTTTGCATGTGGGTCCGACCCCTCACAATGTTTCCAATGCTTCAACACAGCTGCATTGCATCAATGTGGCGGAGGTCAAGGCCGGACGTGACACGTAATAGTTGGTAAGCGGTCTCCATCGAGACTCGCTTATTCGAAGCGAGAGGTCACTTGGCGCAGTCGATAGTTCGGAATCACACTGTGAACAGTGTTCGGAGTGAATTTCAACACAAAAGTCTTGAAATGCAAATATCAGGATGTTTTGTCCGGGCATACAGTACCTACGGTACTGTACTTTTTCGTTCAAATCGACAGGGGGTGTGACGCGTGACCCATTTTACCTATTCGACATTTCGGCAGCCGCCAAATTTTTGCGTGACACCCTCGAAAAATTCGACATTTGAACCAAAAATTTAGTCTTTTTTGCACTTTTTGGGCAGTTTGGGGATCTGCGTGACCACTTGGAGGCTCGACAGAGGCCCGAGTGACGCGTGACCTCGACCAAAGTTCGTGATCGACAGCGGGGTATGTGACGCGTGACTACCGATTTGAAGGAAAAAGTACAGTAGGCGGGAGCTACGCGGTTCGATTCGAATCGAACTACGTGGTTCAAGCGAACCGCGTAGCTCCCGCGAGCCCCCGGAGATACCCGGACTACACGGCTCGGCTCTCTTCCTTGTCTCTTCCCCCACCTGCTTGTCGCTGTCCTCGACACTCGTCGCCACCACCGCTGCCGCCGTTTTCGCCAGCGAACTTGGTGTCTCGCAGACAGACACTTCAATATTACATGATCTCGTACCTCGATATATTGAACAGCGAACTACACTGCGAGACTTTTTATGGACACCTCTGACACGTCCAAATTATCTAAGAGTCTTAGAGAATTACGATTGAAGGGATATTGTAAGGGCATCCTCAGTCTGTAAGATGATCTGACTTCTTTCGGCTGCTATCCCGCTAAGACCTCCCGTGGTCAGCTATTGTAATTTCCCTACCAGCTACCTGGACTTGCTCGTACGATCGAATTTTTAACATATAAGTATGTACAGGCGAAGCTGAGGCTGAGGCCGCACATCACAATACGAAAATATGCTGAAAAATTGGTTTGACTGTGCTCACTGCAAGCCTAAGAGCAATGGCCATTCAGTATTTGGTGCTGATTTTGCTGAAGCGTTGAGAGCTCTCGATTGAGATTCAAATGCATGCATACATACACCGCAAAACCAAGTACGGTTGCAGATTTGCAGTACTTCTGCAGAATAATATTTTCAACGCTGCAGGGTATTTGAACGTGAATTTAGTGTCCATCGAACATCTCAGAACACGCACTTTGATTGAAAATGAATCGTCAAAAAAATCTCTTGAAGGAATCGGCGACGACGGCAGGAGCGGCGAACAGCGTCAGGGACGCCATCAGCGGCAGCCCCGAGTGTCGAGGACAGCGACGAGCATCAGCAGGTGGGGGAAGAGACAAGGAAGAGAGCCGAACCCCGTAGTCCGGGTATCTCCGGGGGCTCACGGGAGCTTGAACCACGTAGTTCGATTTGAATCGAACCGCGTAGCTCTCGCCTACCGTAAGTACTATTTGAACCGTAAGTTCATTCACAAGAAGCCCGGTTGCAGACAGAAACACCCTCCTTGTTCGGAAACCCTTAGCTCATACCAAACAACGTTCACCTCATTTGCATAAATGCACATCTTTACTACATTTCGTGGCCCCGTCGGCAGAGCTCTGCGGGGCTGCTGACGGCTGATGACCTGCTGTCCGCAGACTCCGCACAAATCGGCGAATGTCACACGCTCTACCGACGGCCCCGGGTCTGCGTCCACAGCGCAGTCCTGCATGCAACTCGGAACTTCCTCTGCCTGCCGACAGGCTCGTGACCAGCCTGCCAAAGAACGGCAATACCGGGTGCAAGCATTATGCCGTAGGCAGGCTGGTACATCTCGGGATCCCCAAACGGGCTGAGCCTCTGTCATTTTATCCTCCATGGCAAGCCATTTTCGCCCCTTGCTCCGTGATTCGATCGAAGCAAACTCAGCATCTTCCCCATATTCTTGATAATCTTCACCGTGGTCATCATTGTCAGCCATGTAACGGGAAAATTGGGGCATTGCTCTCTGTTGTTTTTTATCCAAAGCAGAATAGTCATCGCGAGCATCATTGCATTCATATTTGATGTTGAAGTGCTTCATTTTCTTCAGCGCCTTTGGAGAAAACCTATGATCCCGGAATGTCTCATCCCAGTTGTCTATATCTTTTATCCGGTCCTTCCCTGATCGCCACGTCTTGAATAACGTCAACATGGTCATGCAATAATATTCACGGTCTCCTTGATCAATGCGAGGCAGAGCACCTCCAACAAAATTGGGAACAACCTGTTCCAAATCTCTTCTGTCGCAGCGAATGTAGTGTGTTTTGTACAGTTCATGCCCAGGTTGGAAAGCATGTATAGATATTGCATCAGATCGATCTCCGACTATCTCATCCTCGTCCGCCTCATCAATAGCATTGTCTAGCCAGTCATCATCATCAGGAGTTGGCTCGACAGGCATTTCATACGTTATTCGGTCTGAGGCTGACTCTGTTAGACTAATTGAAAAAGCCTGCTTCTGTTTCGGGGTCCGCTTTTTCCTACTGGTCATCTGGAAGAAAAGCGAGGTATGATCAAAAGTTGATGGCCGATAAATATAATCATCCACATTTGTTGCACCAACATATTCGCCGTCAGCGCGGTGCAATACGACACGATCATCCTCGTCACTGCCATCTTCCGTGGTTTCTGCCTCACGCAGCTCAATTGGGTCGGAATTCGGATCAGATCCCTCAAAAGGTTTGGTTGGCCAGGATTTCCCCAGTACTTATTCGCCATAGCCTGGCTTACAAGATGTGGTGTTTGAACCAGAATTTCAACTTAGTACTGTGGCAGCAAGTCGAGGTAAGGCTCTTCAAAGGTGCCGTAAGCTGAAAAGGAAGCGGGGTCAGTGAGCGAAAAGAAAAGATAGAATGACGACGTACATAGGGTGCTCGCAGTGCAGGTGGATATGCAAAATCTCATGGTTGAATATGTTTACGCAGTACCGCAAGCTCTCTATTGTAGCTCGAACCCGAAGTATGTTACCAAAAATTCAACCAAGCCTCGTGTTCAGGTTGTTAGTAACCAATTCTACATGTCGTTACAGCTAATTGCAGCACCGAAGGCGTGAACGAAAAAATTGCTGTTTTGGGCAGTTTTTGATCCCTGCCTCCGAATGGTAGAAAGGGATGTGGAAGAATATCACATTTTGCACCCGCAAACACTTAAGGCTGCTGGGAAAGACGGCGTTTCTGTATTGGGCCAGCGTGCCAGGGAGGACTTGCACAGCTGCTTTTCCATCAACCTCACCCGCCAGAGCACGACGCTGACCGCAGAGCTCAGGAGACTCTCAGGACTTCAACCCATCAACCGCAGTGATGGATCTTTTCAGAATCTGTGCTGGATTTGCCTTTATGTCGGGGATTTTCGTTGTCTCTCGTTCGTCCAATTTGCCCCCATCGCAACGTTGAGCAAAGATGACTGTGAGTCTCTTTTCTTCTATCTTTCTTCTTCTTGATAATGGTGCTCGTACTAGTCGAACTCCTTTCAGGAATTCCAACAATTCCAACAATTTCAGGTCTTTCTCGCCAATAACGCTAATAACTCCGCGCCCAGCTTTCCACGCCTACTCCCGCGAACCGTGTCGTCTCTGATGCTGGGCAAGCTTCATCTTCCACCACTCCTCCCCTCCTGCCATTTCCTGCACTCACGACGTATACGACGACTCGGACTCAGAATCCGACGACGACCCTCCTTCTGATCTGGCCACTTTTCGCCATTTTAGTGCAAAATCAGCAAAAAATGCTAAAAATGAGCAACTTAAGACGGAGATTGCGAGCTCAAATTGGGATCAATTTAGGCCAAGTAAAATGTGGACGGGTTCATTTTGGAAGTACTTTCATCCTGTTATGATCATTTTTTGATACCATCCATTTCCACAAAGTCAATTTTTCAGAAAACGTAAAATTATTTTATTTAGGAGGAACTAAACAGATGTTATATGTGTTAAACCATGTATTCAATGTTGAAATTGCTCAAAGTTCATAGTAGCATTTTTGTTGACATTATTTTGCCCAGAAATGAGCCCAAACGATGGCGTGCAGAACTTTGTCCGCCACTGTATCTTTCGGACCTGCCTCGGTCTTAGGCGGGTTATCCTTACGCTGCTTCTCTTCGAGCTCGCCGATCCTTTTGGACAGCAAAGCATACAAATCATCTAAAGTTAGTCCGGACTTCTGTTTAGTGCGCTTACAGAGCCACTCTGGTATTGCTGATGCCTATCTGACTATGAGGGCACGAGCCTTTCTCGATCTCTTCCTCCAAGGCACGTGACAGGACTGCCGCCACAGGTGATTTGGGCTTGTCCCTGCCCGTAGGACCCCTACCCATTGGCGGGCGATTCGTCGGGCGTAGCCGAGCATTTTCGTCCTCCAGCTCCGAGAAACGCTGCTGCAAGGCCTGCGGATGGTTATCATGTGAGAAAAAGCAGGCCATTCCGTGAAATACGTCTGCGGACCTCGAGGTGGGCCGCACGACGAGCTCTGAATGCACGTTGATTATTGCGGGCGGGATTTGGAGGCAGGTTCTGCGTTTGTGGCCGCGCTTGGAGGACATGAGCGTAAACAAACGACGGGTAGTGGTACAACACACCAAGGGATCATAAAATCCTGGTCCAGAGGTTGAGAAATCCTCAAGTCTCTCTCAATGGTAACAGCCTGGATGGCATGAGGCGATGAGAGCATTGGATGCTCCGTGGCCGACATCTGCGGGGTTGCGGAACGAAAGACCTTCAGCCTATGCGTGACAAGCTTCAACGCGTCCCATTTCTCGGGTGAGAGCTCATGTTCGCGAAGTTCCGAGTCTTTTGCCAGGTAATTGAACTTCGCAGGGTGAAATTGCAGGGCACGACCTGTGATGTATATAGTGAAGCCGAGAGAGAAACAGGCTAATTGGACATACACAGCATCTGATGGGTTGAGGACCATCGTGTCTTGACGTCGAGAATCAACATATGTCTCTGAACGACTTTGACAACGAACTTCTCCTGCGTCCTGATCGAAAGTCCAATGGACACTTGGTACTAACCGCTACAAATGGCTTTATCCCGAGTAGTGATGTTCCGGCTTGGGGCTCAGGCCGCAAAGCCGCGGCTTTCCGGCTTTGGTACCGCGCCAAAGCCGGGCGCAAATGTCGGCCTGAGGCGGCTTTGGCCCGAAGGAATGCCAGGCCGGGCCAAAGCCGAGCCCGAAAGCCCCGGCTTTTACGGTTCCGCACAAGATGATTACGAAAAGTTCAAACATCGAGCAGCCTGATTACCAAGGCACACAAATCGTTGAAGAATGATATTGTGGAGCCGTTATAGGTAAAAAATACTCTGTTGAAGGCAATTGGAGGTTTTGTGAGGCCCCATCAAAATTGACCAAATGATTTACTTTTCTTTATAAGGTCATCTGGTGTCAGTTGGCTCGAGAAACTGTATCGATCATGTCAGGGAGAGCAGGTGAGTGTGTTCTGAATTTATTCGGATGAACTGCGGCAGACGTGAAGGGAGAGAGAAAATTTTACCAAAAGCCCCGGCTTGGGCCAAAGCCGGGCCGGGCCGGGCCGGGCCTGAAAGGGGCGGCCTGGCTTGAGATTTTGAAAAGCCAAAGCCGGCAAAAGCGGGCCAAAACCGCGGCTTTTGGGCCGGGCCAAAGCCGGAACATCACTAATCCCGAGTGTGTTCCGCCTCCCATACCATAGGATGAAGGCCTGCTTCGAGATATTCTTGTTGATCCACCGTTATTGAAGAAGCTATGATCGCACGGTGCCGTTCAAAATGCTGGATTATTCAATTCAAAGAAGAAAATCAAGATCTCGTGCTTGCCTCTACCCAACGCGGTGTCAAAGGACATATTATTATCTATCCTCAGCAGCCCTCCAATCTCGCAAACATTCTGCCGTCTCCAGTGGAAGAGATCGTATCCCCTGTCTGTGTTCTATTTGTTGGCTCTCATCCTCCGACAACGGAACGGCTACGTGAGCATGCCAAGCCGCTGGCTGTCAATGCCAAACGTGTACGTGCTGCGCTTCAATGGCTCGAAGTCCTAGTCTCTTGTAGACAGAAGGTTCAACAAATCAACCTCGTCCTCGGTTTGTTGAAGTCTGCCCAAAAAGCGGTATAAAGGTGTCCAAGAGGAAATCGAAGGACACTCATGGCAGCAAATGCGGCACGGTATCGACAAGGCCCCGCAGATGTTCAACAGGTGCATGAATCGCCCGCTACAGTTGCAGCGGAACCATCTACCACGCAAACCGGCGCAGTCGATCGAATAGAGCCAGGGGATAGAATCTGGTGTCCGGTCGATGTTGACCTTGCGGACTCTCCCCACCCGGCAGAAGTTGATTTCTGGGATTATTTTACCAATCCACCTCCAAGCCCGCCAGCGACAGCCTCCGGCCGAATGAAAGGTATGACCAGCGGCCAGGTCAACCTTTCAACTAACGGATAGTATCGTAGTCGACCCGAAGATGTTTGAGTGCGGCATTTGTTGGGACACGCTGTTACACCCCGTTACGTGAGTGCTAGTTGACGTGCTCGATTATTGCTAACGTTAAATAGACCGCTGTGCATACACATTTTCTGCCACTCGTGCTTGTTAACGTGGATTAAGCGAGGAGATCAGACTTGCCCGATATGCAGGGAAAAAATCACTGAGACGCCAATCCGAGATAACGCATTCGAGTTGGAATTGTACGATGGGATTGCAGATGGTCAAGTTTCAAAGCCTTCTGTCAGGACGGCCGGCCAATCTCCTTATACCTGGCCCGATGTATTTTCCGACACCATTGGATAAACGCAGTCGTCTGTGGATTATCTCTCTATCTACAAAGCAATAAGGGACTGTATATAAACTACCATCATGTTAGCTGCGTTGTATATGTGGAGTGTGCTAGCCGAAAGCTAGGAACAATTAAAGGGCATGAAATGAGATGAGCGGATGGATCGGAAAACGCCATAGATAATGATACCTTATTGCGTCGGCGGTGAGCAACCGATCAAGCCGAACATCAATTGTTCGGTGTTTTCCGAAGTCTTGCGTACGATGCGTCAGCACTGCCACATTTATGGCGTCTCATAGGTTGTGCGAAAAGCCACCAGTCGTGGATGTATCCTGAATAAACAAATCGTAAAGTTAGGGCGGACTAATCTGTTCCAACTAGTATGGCGTTGCACTCTCTGTGTTTTAGCTTTGCTGAGGTATTTTCTCAAAATCAAACTGATCGTACATTCGAAAAACCTGGTACTCTATTTCAAGAGACAGAGACAGATAATATTCAGGTATCCGAAAGGTTGGATACTCAAATCGTTTAGCTGGTCACTTGAAACGAGGGGACCGCAAAATGCATTACTACGGTTTCGCGTCCATGATTTGATCCAAACAAATTCTGCGGTGCTAGACTCTGCCTTCTGGAGATATGACAAGCATTAGGCTCGGATTCAGACCTGTCATACATGCGCACTCTGCGACAGAAACATTTGAACTGAACCGAAATCGTATATGAAACGTTGGTAACTGAAATCATTAGCTGGTTATTGGAAGCACGGCGATGACGGTAACAACACGGTAACAACACGGATGGAGAAGACGAGCGGCGGTTGACTGTTGCATGCGGCGTCTGCTGTCTCTGCAGCCTGATTTTGCGGGCCAGAAGTCCCAATTGGAGCTCGTGAGGTTTTCGTTATGTGCTAGTTTAACTCATTAGGTTTAAGCTTTTTTACAAATGTCATATAGGACCGCCACAGAAAATTGACGTATTGGTGACTGTGGTAGTGGTCCGGGTTCCCGAGGATGTACATGGATGCCATCGGGCTCCCGATTTCCATCTTCGTCGACATTGAGTTGATCATTTGTCTCGTCAGTGTCCGTGCCAGTTCAACACCTTCACCACCGGTTTTCAGAGTCTCAGAATTCCTTTCAAATACATCAAAAACGGACGCAAAAGCCTGGTGGGTCTTCAAACCCAGCTTCGAGACATAATCTGAGACATAGGATACCACAACCTTCACCGCCGTTCCCGACAAAATACTTGTAACATCAGTATTCGACCGAGAAAAGTAGGTAAGTACTCGAGAGAAAGTACTTAGCTGAGGCTCTGACTTCTTAATGTTGATATGACCATCTTCATCGACATGAGTAGTGGTGTATTTCCCTCGGAAAACGAGCTTTGCATGCACCGGTTTTGGACAGATATCCGCGACGTTCATGGTAAGCTCTCGGCCGTTCACCCTCCTCCAGTCCTGTTTTTCTGCTTCATCTCGTTTGTCTTGAATCGATTCACGGCATTTGTGGACATTGGACCGCAATAGTATGATAGATCATCGACTTCATGTTCATAACGGGACCACCAAGCCGAAAGCTGCTGAAGTATCAGTTTTGTGTTCGTGACATTAATCACGAGGCACCGAAGGTAAGGTTTGGGTCGGTACTTTGTACAGTGGCCCCGACTGCAGATCCTCCTCTTCAGGGCTTTCATCTGGATCAGCATCAACCCGTTTTCTGACATCGGCCATAGAACCATGCGTAAAATCTCCCTGGTGAGCAGATTCCAAATACTCAATTAATTTCCTTTGAAACACGGAATCTTGTCACGGATTTCCTGTGGAGTCGCCGAGTTTTCAACCCAGACCAAAGAATGCAGATGGAGTGTAAGTCTCCCTTGCTGTTCCACTGTTGCATAATACCCCTTGATGTGTCCATATAGGCCCGGAAGTTCAGACTGCCAACACAAGACCTCTTTCATAAAGACTTCAACCATGTAATGAAAAAATCTTGCGGCAGCTACGGGATTTTTAGACATCAAAAGATTTCGTTCCTCGGATGTCCTGAGGTCTGGGCGGTGGATGGTATCGTTCTGAGCATAATACAATGCCAGCGGATGGTTGATATCGGCCCACGACGCAGTAATAAACCACGTAGGTGCTCCGAGAAAACTGTATGAACATTCCACCATTGGCAACCCTTAGTCCACCCCGGGTCGCTGGGGGCGTCGGCGGATGGTTTGATGCGCTGGCTAAGAACAGGCGCCGTGATAGAACAGGCGCCGTGACTAAACTATGGAAGCTTCAGACTGACATGACCCCAACCAAAAAATGCGACGTCCTCGTCGCCCGAAGAACAAAGAAACCAAGAAACCAAGAGTCCAAAACTATGACCTAACCCAACCCAAAGCCGTCAACGCTTGCGCTAAGTCAAGAAGACGGGGATCTCGATCCCAATCGAGCTGGGCGGACAGTCTTCCAGGTGGCGGAATTGAAGCAATAGGGAAACGGGTGGCAGGAGGGGGACGCCAGGAACACTGCGATTTTTGTGGAGTGACTGAATATACACCAAATTTTTGTCGTCGAGTAGGAATAGAACGAGATTGACGTGACTGGGATGAGTTTTCGAAGGATGACGAAGGGTGAATTCGAGGAGAGTCGACGGCGACGCTGCAAACTCGCGAATGGTCGAGCGGCACCCGTACGGAGGGCTGAGAAATCGCGTGAAGGCGACGGCGATATGGAACTCGGAGATTGGATAGGAAGGGACTCTGCATCCTCGGCCCAGTCCAGCAGTGCGGGAGGGGCGACGACGGCGTCTGTTTGTGTGGCCGCGACGCACAGAGACCGGGGAGGAGGGGTGAAACAGGGTTGCACTTGCCTCCAGTGCGCGTGCCTGCAACTTCTCGGAACAAAGCTTCCAGCCAACATCGAACCCCCAAACTCGCTCCCGCTCCAGCTCCTCCTTTATGTCGACAACTTGTGCTCCACGAGTCAGATTCATCACCGCTTGTTTCTCGCCATGAGAAAATCCGATACGGAAAGCTGTTTCCCACAGCTCGTCAATGGAATGTGCAAGGTCGTCGGTGCCCATGCAAGATTTTTTTTCATCATGCACGGCTCGACACAACTTCGCAATCGTGTCGTATTCCTGCATCGACAGGGGAGGGAGGTCTTCAACGGCGATTTTTTTGCCGGAGATGTCGGAATAAAACGGTATAATCAGATGTGGCGCAACGAACGCCAGACGATGGGGTAGTTGCTTCAAAGAACCTGACGGCCGCTGCCGCGCAAATCACTGCGACAGTATGGGAGAGGAGGATCACAGTCAACACCTCGCACGCGGTGCGTACCGCGACGAGCGCTACCTATCCCGAGCTGACTGAGCCCTAGTACCATCTCTCTTCTTGCCTCCACGCGATGTCGGATCTCAACGTCGCAGAGAATCTGCGTGAGGCCGGGCCACCATTCAACGCGGAAATACGGGATTTTCGCCTTTTCTACCAACAAGGCCGCGTTTGGGAGCGGTATTCCTCGCAAACCCCTCCCTAAGGTCTCCAAACCATATTCACTGACTTTTACTTTCCCATCTGGTCCCTAATCACACCCTCACGCCGCGAATTGAGTCAAAGCCGGGATAAGGGGGCGCCTTGTGCTTGATGTATGTAGAAAGCGCGCGCGCTGGTAGCTCGGCCTTACGCACAGAGCGGGAAGGAGAGAGAGGGATTACGGATTTGTCGTAACGACACCGTGGCCCAGAAGATCCGACGGCGCCATGGAGCTAATTTTCAATTTTCCGAAAAGCGGACAATTCCTCTCTCTTTTGATACTACAGTGAGACATGTGCCTATACTGGAAACAAAATACAGAAATTTTTTGAAAGACGTTCCATCGAGAAACAGCGATAAGTCACAAAATGCTCGGCCCTGAGATTCGAACTTCGGTCGAGGGCAATTCTGAATGAAACGAGTGAGTAGACAAGTAATTTTCATTAATTATCACTCGCCAGGGAGTTTGGATAACTGGCCCTTGCCGTTCCGCCTGGCCTCGATCTCGACTCGGGTATTGTGTGCATATACAGCGTATTCAGGCTCCATGTAGTTGGGGATCAAGGCGGGATAAATCGCCTCTCTCGAGGCTACTCGAAGTGGGTTTACTCGACCGTAATAGCCCTATATAGTTCGTTCGCTTAACTGCGTGAGGAGAGACCATTTGCTTACTCACTACATCAACGTGGACCGAATCAACAGCCCTTCTGTACGCTTCCATCGTCCACAGGGACATGATGAGGCCGAATCCCCGTGCTTCCGACTCCTGGTCCGCTGTGGGATGCAGATTACGGCGGCGGCTCGAGTCGGAAATGACTTTCAATAATTTCCCAATCTGGTTCAATGCACGCTGATAAACGTCGTACAATGGCTCGCCAGTTTTAAGACACGTAGCAATCCCAGCTGTAGCTCGGGTTGGTTGATGATTAGAATTGGAAGTGTTAAAAATCGTACCATCATTTTTAATTGAATACTCGACGCGAGCCAGACCCGTGAGGTATTGAACAAGTCCACTATGTTTTTTGTGGGGACGTTGTAGTCCAGGGTGAGTTCCAGCTGGTGATGACTTGGCAGCCAGAGCGTATCATCCACGGCCGTTACTAAATCGAAAGAAATCCCGTCGCTGGTGCTATCAATAAAGCTTAGCCCCCGGATCTTGACATTGGGTCCGACTCACATCGGAACGGTTTGAAACCGACTCTCCATTCTATCCGTTGAACGAGAAGAACCGGACTTGATAAATCTGCCATGTCCCCACAGTGCTTGGGTCAAGACAGGGTCGTGACTGTGAGTAAAGAACACCACAGCTACGGCTTGGAAGGGCGCTGGGCGGGGAAGAACAACCTGACCCAACCGCAGGGCTGAGCCCTTACCGGCGGCAGCGAAGTAGATGGTCCGGCCGTGCTCACGGTACTCGCAAATGGCCGAATCTGAGTTACCGATCACGCGGAGCACAAAATCACGGAAGAAGCGGTCCTCGTTTGATTGTGGTACTTCTTGCCATAGAGTGCGCGCCGCTGAAGCAAAACGATCATCTGAGATGAGCCGAATGTGGACAATTTGATATCGATCGCCCACCCGCTTTCGAAACTAGGGGTGCACTGAGCGGATGAAAAAGCCTCATACGATAGCGCACGCACCAATTTGCCGCTCTTCATCTGTTAGGCAACGACCTTGATCAACGTAATGTCCCGCTAGATTGACAATTAGCTCTTCAAAATGCATTCAAAACGTATGTATTTACCCGTCGTCCCAGAGGCAAGTACAAGGGCGGAATCGGATGGCGGTACCTGCGCAAATGATGAAGATGCTATATAAATGAACGGAGACCATGAGAGCTCCTCAGAATCAAGCCCAAATGGATATACGCACCGTGTCTGTTCTGCGTTTGGGGCGAATCTACTTCTTCTGAGGTTCGTCAGTCAAAGAAAGAAAACGCAGCAAAGAATAGCACTTACCATAATTCGAACTGTAATTCGAGCTGTTTACTAGAGTGAAAACAAAGGCTGATGAAGCAGACACAGAAAGGAATACTGAGACACTCACTGTTCCCACACGCTTGGAAGCCGGCTTGCTCCCAGTACGTATCAATATCTGGGATCGTGGAAGGAGTGATCATCAGGACACTGCACATAATGGTGGATCTCACGCACCAGTCTGCCCCACATTGCTGCTGTGAATGGGTTCTGCTGCTTGGGCAGAAATCGACCACTGTGTCATTGTAGTGGGGAGAAGAGAGCGTCAGATCAGACAAACACTCAGAAATATCGCACCTCTGCGGCATCTAGAACCGCGAGTCTGGTGACGTGTCTTAACTTCTGATTGAAATCTGAGATAAAAAGATACTCACTATCTTTGGGCCCCGGAACGAAGGCAGAAGTAGCGAAAGACTGGGGAATAATTGAATAAGCGTCCGAGAGGGAATCAGGTCAAACTCACCCGGTAGTCGGTATTCGATTCGGCAGTGACTGGGTCATATGGCCCCTGGCGGGGAATGCCCGGCGCATCGTGCGGTCCGGCCGTGGCACCTGATCCCCATGCCGTAATTCCGCTGGATCCCAAAAATAAACCAATCAGGCGCACCTGGGAAACCAGCTCAGAGGTAACCGCGGTGCGTTCATGTGTCCTACCGCATAAACATATTCGATAACCAGATTTTGCATAGCAACGTCCATCCACTGGTGATCTGAAATAAGTTGGCCCAGTCAAACGAGAGAAACGCGGTGACATGAGACAGAAAATAAATAAATAAGAAGTCCAGAACTCACCGCAGGCGAACCAAGTCGATTTCAGTATAGTATCTGCCAAGTCGCATACGACGCCCTACGGATAAAGGAACTCAGTTTAATTGGAGAAATCCCACTCTTCAGAGTTTTTCAAACAGGGACCTGATACTGTTTGATAATGACAAATATCTCGCCACCAGAATTTGGAATGGATCTCGGATGAAAGCTATTCACTGCAGTCGACCACTGGTTCCGAGAAAGATCAAACGGAAATTGGCAGAATGCCAAAGACCTGGTTGCAGAGGCCCTTCAACTCTGTCCACTTCCCACAATTCGCCGATTTTTCCGGCGTGCAAATCACTATGCTTGTGTCTATTGGCTAGGTGCCACGGGACTTGGATATTGCCAGGGCTGAGTGGGAGAAATGAAAGGCAAAGGTTCACACTTATAAAAAGACGGCTGTGGCAGCGAGTTAGGTACACTAACTTTGATAATTTTCGTCCAAAATTTCGCCATTTTAAACCCTAGGCTAGGGTTACCCCAAATTTTTTTAAATGAAAATTTTCACGGTAAACCAACCCTATGTTCCTGCTAAATCTCAAAGATTTAAGGGTTTTGCTCAAAATTGCAATTTGACATGAAGCAATGTCCGCAACCATACAGCCAAAATCTTCATGCTTGTAGTCGCTGGCTCGCAGGGGTCAGATGCTGCTAAAAATTGTGTTCAGCTCAAGTTCAGTTCTCGTCCCTTTGTTCCAGTCTTGATGCGCCTGCGGCCCGATTTTCTTTATCCGAATCTTGACTTGGGATGGCCACCAAGGGCCCAAAAGGTCGAAATTTTATCCGAAATCGGGCTGGCCTTGGGCGGATTTCAAGCATTTTTTATCCGAATTCAAAATTTCGGTAGACAGGCATTTGGGTGGATTGTCAGAGGTCCTGTCCTGTGATAACTGCTATGGGTGATTTTATTGACAATATCGTGGACTTCTGATATCACGGCAACCCTGATTTTTTCAGGCACACACAACCGATTGGTGCCCTGCCAATCCTCGAAATAGATTAACCCTGTCTCACTATAGTGGTACTGCGGGTATTGAGGATTAATTCAATCTGTCTCGCCTTTCCAACCCTCCAAAACCTTGGAAAAATGTGGGCCTTCATGTCTTTGACTTCACGTAACGATCTGCAGGGTGGCGAAATTGGCCTCAGTTACATTGATGAAAAGTCCGCTGGGCCACTTTTCTGAGGCAGCCAGTTTGTCCAGGGGCATCATCAGAGTAGCCTCAAATCGTTTTACGGAAATTGATCTCA
Organism: Mycena olivaceomarginata; assembly: GCA_029378375.1. Classification (NCBI taxonomy): domain Eukaryota; kingdom Fungi; phylum Basidiomycota; class Agaricomycetes; order Agaricales; family Mycenaceae; genus Mycena; species Mycena olivaceomarginata. The sequence continues at coordinate 206,607 of JARKIC010000578.1, read as the reverse complement.
GTTAGCGACGGCTGAATTAAACGGCCCTGCAGCGAAATTGGCCCAACTGTGAATGACTGGGTCAGCCGGCATGGCCACTTTTCTGAGGCAGTTAGTGCTTCAACAGACATCATTAGAGTAGCCTCAAATCGCTTTACGGAAACTGATGTCAGTTCGAGCGACTGCGGAATGAAACGGTCTGCAGGGTTGTGAAATTGGCCTCAGTATGAGTGACTAGTTAATGGATGAACAACCTGCTGGGCCACTTTTCTGAGGCGGCCAGTTTGTCCAGGGGCATCATCAGAGTAGCCTCAAATCGTTTTACGGAAATTGATCTCAGTTCGAGCGACGGCTGAATTAAACTGTCTGCAGGGTGGCGAAATTGGCCCAACTGTGAATGACTGGTTCAGCCGGCAGGGCCACTTTTCTAGGCAGTCAGTGTCTCAAAAGACATCATTTCAATAGCCTCAAATCGTTTTACGGAAACTGACCTCAGTTCGAGCGACTGCGGAATAAAACCGTCTGCAGGGTGGTGCAATTGGCCTCAGTGTGAGTGACTGGTGAATTGATGAACAGCCTACTTCGCCACTTTTGAGGCAGCCAGTTTGTCCAGGGGCATCATAAGAGTAGCCTCAATTTGTTTTACGGAAATTGGTCTCAGTTCGAGCGACGGCTGAATGATACGGTCTGCAGGATGACAAAATTGGCTCCAATGCGGTGAATTGATGAACGGCCGGCTGGACCACTTTTCTGAGGCAGCCAGTCTGTCCAGGGGCATCCCCAGAGTAGCCTCAATTTTTTTTACGGAAATTGATCTCCGTTCGAGCGACGGCTGAATGAAACGGTCTGCAGGATGACGAAATTGGCTCCAGTGGGGGTGAATTGTTGAACGGCCCCCTGGGCCACTTTTCTGAGGCAGCCAGTTCGTCCAGAGGCATCCTTAGCGTAGCCTCAAATCGTTTTACGGAAATTGATCTCAGTCCGAGCGACTGCTGAATTAAACGGTCTGCAGGATGACCAAATTCAACACAGTGTGATGAATTGATGAACGGCCCGCTGGGCCACTTTTCTGAGGTAGCCGGTTTTTCCAGGGGCATCCTTAGCGTAGCCTCGAATTGTTGCGAAAATTGATCTCAGTTCGAGTCGCTGCTGAATTAAACACCGGACTTTGGTCAAAATATTGAAGTGGAATGGGTAAGGTAGAGGCAATGAATCCCGTTTAACAATCTCGTAGAGTCCCGGAAAGCGTTCCATTTAATTCAAGAGAGAGAGCGAGAGCGAATTCACAGGTGGTAAAACCTGGGCGTAGTATTCTCTCTAATAGTCTGCGACTTCCAAATTTGAAATCCTTGTTTCTCGTTCATTTCTCCTCCGAATCTGCTCAAAAGTAGGCGCGTTTAAACGGCATTTTGGGCATCTAACCGACCGTACCACTCGCTCCTTCTGGTTCCTTGATCTCGTCGACCAGGCAGTCACCAAACAAATGCAGTCTGACACCAAACAATGTGCCGAGATTCTGCATCAAAACAGTATTTTGGCCACTGTGCAATCATTTCAAGCCGGATTTTGACGGGGTCGTGCTGGGAGGATAGCCAGCGAAATTCTGGTTCAGACTGTCTCTTCAGATTTATTTTGACGGCCCTGGTCCTTTTGAAAAGGTGCTCAGGGCTCTCCATGTCAATCCAAACAAATACAGGCGGTCACCAAACAAATGCAGTCTGACACCAAACAATGTGCCGAGATTCTGCATCAAAACAGTATTTTGGCCACTGTGCAATCATTTCAAGCCGGATTTTGACGGGGTCGTGCTGGGAGGATAGCCAGCGAAATTCTGGTTCAGACGGTCACCAGGGATGAAATACTGATATTTCTGAAATCTAATATTGCACTGGAAAAAGATGACCAAACCTTGGGTTATGTGCTCGCAAAACCGAAATTCCGGTTACTTTACGTGATAGCGAGTATGTGACATGCCGTGGGTTTGAAACTCCATCAGTATCTTGCCGGTGGTGATGTTTTGTTTTTCATACTCCGTAGCCTCATTCGATACTGGTTCTGAAAACAGAATAAATTACCTTCAATGAGGAGGACTTCCATAAAAAATTATCAGGGCAAGAATGAAACTTTTCAAAATTGAGGTGCAGTTCAGATGGATTGATGGGGGGCCGGTCCGCTGATTTCGACGAAATCTCTCTTTTTTTATTCGATTTATTATCTTTTTTATTTTTCCCACCAACACCAAATGTGGAGTCGGAAAAAACCCGGTTGCACAGCCGACGTCATCGACGTCATTCTGAGGTCACACTCTGCGGCAATGTAACTGAGATTTGATGGCATCACCGTGCATAACCCAATTTGAAAACACGGCCAAATCATCAAGCCTCGGCGGCTGCACCTTGTATAAAATCAAACAGTCATGCCGAGTCCCACCATCTAGGGTGATTAATATTATATAAGGGTTAGTCGGCCGAGCCCTGTGCTCTAGGGTGTGTAACATTATGATCAGGACCAGCTGATACCAAGTGACCTGGGCATAAAATATTATTACATCTGTCAGACCCCAACATCTAGGGCGAGTAATATTATTGTCTGTTGGAAGGTAGGTCAGCCGAGTCCTACTGTCTAGGGTGTCTAAGTGGCTCGAGGTGACCCACAACAATATTTGCGGCTGGAATTTCATTGACAAGGTTTCTGTTATTTCGTCCAGTCCTTCCCAAACCTTACCCCGGACCTCGTCGCATTCTGGAGGGGAGAACATGCATCCATCGACCAAGCCGACAATTCTGGCTGGACTGCGCTCCATTACGCATCAAGTTGGGGTCACCTCGACATTGCGAGGCTATTTATCAAGCACAACATATCTGTCGACCTAGTCACCAAAGATGGCTGGACTGCACTGCATCTCACATCAAAGAATGGTCACCTCAACATTGCAAGGCTGCTCATCGAGCACAATGCATCTGTCAACCTAGCCACTGAAGATGGCAAGACTGCGCTGCATCTCGCATTGAAGAGCAGTTGCCTCGACATCACGAGGCTGCTCATAGAGCACAATGCATCCATCGACCAAGCCGACAATTCTGGCTGGACTGCGCTCCATTACGCATCAAGTTGGGGTCACCTCGACATTGGGAGGCTGCTACCTGGCAGCGATCCGCTGTCCTTGGCGGCTTTCCCCGTCCGCCGGGGTTCTATTTACCTGCTTCTGCATATGCGATGGAACCCTGCGCGCGCCTTTCTGTTGCCGGGCGCTCCGTGAGTTGCCTGCCCGCAACGCATGTATTGCGTTGCGGCGCCCGCCTGCTTCCCAATTCCGTCCCGGCAGTGGAATATTCGCCTCTTTTCTCCGATGCAGGTCCTTTAGGGCATTTGGATGGTCCTTAGACGTGGTTGCGGACGTCTCGTGTGCGTTCCATTGCCCGATGGAACTCGTTTCTTTCTCATGCTGTCCGGTTTTTTCCACTGAGAGAAACTATCTAATTTACAATTTTTGTTCTGTACAACAATGTAATATCACTGGAATCTACTCAATCTTTTGGTATCAAGTCTGTTGATAGAGAGACTGAGTCTGGTCGTTCAATTATCGAATGTCTCGCTTGCATTTCGCGCCGGTTGAACGGAAAACAGTTACGGTCTTGGTGCCGGTCCGCTGTACCGATGGGCGCTTATGAACGTCTCTATCGCCCCAAATTATGTCGTGAAAGCCTCTTCCGCGCGTCCTGTAAGATCTGAGGAGATAGATGTCGTCCAATTTGCCAGCCAAATCTAATGATAACCTCAATTCAAGAAATCTACTTAAGTATCAAAACTTTGCTACTGAGCGCCTATCGGGCTCTTATGGGCATAAAAGCGCCTCAATGACCACCATCTTGCCTTTACATCTATATTCCAACATCACAAATGGGATTTAGGATGTTAATCAATTCAGAAAATTACACCACTTGGAGAATTGAAGCCAGGGTTCCAACATCACAAATGGGATTTAGGATGTTAATCAATTCAGAAAATTACACCACTTGGGAGAATTGAAGCCAGGGTAAAAGTTTTGAAACTGAACCAGAGATTGGCGGAAGACTGAACTAGAGCAACACTGGCTTTTGGATTGCCTGCCAGACACTTTCTGCAACTTCGTATCCTGCAGTAAGGTCATGCAACAAAATATATTTTCACAATTGGTTAGGTCCTCAGACCTCCTTTATGTTGTTATAACACAATTTCCAGGGCCGGATGGTGTTCATCGACGCCGTTTGGTATGATGGAGAAGCGAAAAAGCGTCACATGTGCACACCCTTTGATGTGCACTTGCAATATTGACCAAATGGCAGTGGCCCCAAAGCACAAGTTTTATGGGCTCAATCGAAGCGGACGAAGAATCCCAGTGTGACGAGACGCGTCTAATTAGGTGACACAGTGTGGCAATGGGTGAAAAGGGAGTGCGGCGTGGTGTCAGTGGTCTAGGTAGTGTGTGCGGGGTGCCGGGAGGTCACGGTTGACATGGGAGGTGGGCGCGAGGGGTGGGAGGGATGCAACGCGGTGCTGACAAATCACGCCTAAAAGCGATGTCTTTCGTCTAGAAAATTTACTACTGCACTGATTCATACAGTACAAAGTTCTAAGACCATTGCAACTAACCTCTCAACAATCCTGCCTCTTCAGAATTTCTTTAAAAGGCCAGGAAACAACGTAGTATACTGTGGCGGTGAGATGGAATGTCACAGCCACCTGTGGCCTCGCTGCGATTTCGCAATTATTGCATTGATTAAGTCACTGCTATGAAAATTGCCATGTCTTCACGCAATCTCTTGTCCTGAAATAACCAAGAACCTGCTGCATCTCAAAATGTTATGACTATATATACACATCTATTCCATTCGGCAAAGAGGCTGTCACATTTAATGGATGATTTGTGGTTGTCGTTGCTAAACAGTGATGATTTCTTCTCAAACAATTCCTGCAAGTCCGTCCATCCATTCTAATTGATACCACCGTCTGACTTGTCTTTGCTTCCGGCAGCTCTGCTTCCTAGACTCATCAAAGTTTCCACGGTACGCCCCTCCATCTTGTGTTAAAGCACATATGGAGCTGATTTGTCCCAGATCTTTGTCATTATTCTCTGTACTCGTCCGTATAGTAAGTGCTTTGTACATTTATCTGTTCCCTCTCCTCAATATGTTGGTAGATCTTGTCGTCCTTCAACATCCACGGTACGCTAAGCGGTTATTCCTTTATCTTGCCCAACTTGTCTTTCCGCAGGATCTCTCTCTTCGCATACTCGGTACACGTGCTCACATAGTTGTCTTCCAGAATTCGGCACGGTACGCCAAGCCGCTTTTGCTTTTTTATATCGTCTAAATTATCTTGTTGCAGATCTCTTCTTCCACTCACATCCACGGTACGTGTGCTCGCCTGATTCTTTTTTGGCATCTGATCCTCCTTGATTTAGACCACCACGCACGATGACATCAGGCTCAAATAGTGCATGTCTTGATGATTTGTATCCAATTGACACCATACTGACACGTCGTTTTAAGAACTGCAACAACTGTATTCATAACTCATGGCTCGGTGGGTGGATTACTTCCTTCCGCTTTCTGTTGCTGATCCTCACCCTAGTCCTAGAATAACTCCCCAAGATGTGTATCAAACGGTATGTGTTCTCAGCGCGCTGACAGCAATTATTGCTGACCGTCTCGTAAAGTTTCTATCACTGCTGTCTCGCTACTCGTCCGCTTCGTGTCCCAAGGTACATATTATTTTCCGCCTTGCCGATTCGTGTTGCTAATTACATTGTTTTCGATTGCTAGGTTCCACTAAATGTACTTGTTCTCGCTGTAGCTACAAATATGAATTTATGCTTTTAAGGCTACGGTACGCATTCAATCTGCTGGGATTCAAATTTTCTGACTGCTTGATTTCACTTTAGGCTGACCTCAAAGTTGCTGTCGCGAATGTCCTGGACATTTTTGCGACGATTGATCCATCCAAGATCATCACCAAGATAAAATATCACCTTCTCACGCACCTCGACGACGACGCCGTTGCATTTGGGCCTGGTTGGTGTCGCGACTGAAATCTACGAATCTTTCAATAATAGGGAGTTTGTGCAAAAGCCGCATGGGCCGCATGCGGCTTTTGTGCATTGTGCAAAGCCGCATGCGGCACCATGCGGCTTTTGTTTTCCTATCAATGATGTATGTGATCCTTGCGTAGATGCCGTAGAGAGCTGTCAGTTATTGATCCGGCATCAGGCGGGTGGAGCAAGTGTGGGAAATGCCCTTTTTTTGGCAGCATCACGGCCATAGCCGCACAGCGGCTGTGGAGAAGTCAAATAATGACGTCAAAATGATGCACATCATGGTCGGTAAGTGGTTCAATATACGGTATAGCACCTAATTCAGTAGTATTTCATCAAAATAAATATAGATACACTCATAAAAACCCTCGATTTATCATGCGGCTTTGCACAATGCACAAAAGCCGCATGCGGCCCATGCGGCTTTTGCACAAACTCCCTAATGCAATATTTCGGTATTGCTCTATTCTTTCGAATCACCTTGCTCCAAGTCGAGATATCGCTGCTCAACTTGGGACCAGGAAGGACTCAAACATCGTCTCACAGGCGGAGGGTGGAAGGGTGAGGAGGATGCACAATGGAGACGGGCCGGACCTGGTGTTCACCACTTTCTACAGGCTCACCCCGTCCTCCAGAAAACTTCTTGGATGGAGCGAGGGGAAGACGTTGAAGCATGGTATGTTGTACAAATCTTTGGGCAAGTACACTGATGAGAACTTTGTGTCTCAGGCGCCGCCAAGTTGGTCCCTATGAAGCGCGGTGAGAAAAACAGAATCCAGTCCGCTCTCAAGACTACCGCTGCTTCTCATGCATTGAACTTCGGGAAATACGACGCGGAATCTCTGTGGAACAAATGTCAATCTGTTGTAAGCGAGTCGCTCGATGAATGTTTTGTTGGGTCTTGGGTGTTTGCGAAGTCCGACATGCCCGAGGTATGTTGCTTCCCACTCGCCGAGTATTTTCACTTATCATGTCCACTGTAATAGGGTGGTGTTAAAACAGGTCGAGTCGCTGAGATGTGGAGCAGTGATACCGGCGCTGTAATTGTTATTCTGGAGCTGTTCCAGGTTCTCTCGGACCCGGGATGAAACCTTCGGGATGCCGGTTCTTGTACTCGCGACGGAGAAACAACATTTCTGATTATCCCCGCTAAGGTGCGTTCTCTCTTAAGAATCAAATTGCATAGTCTGATCCTCAACGGGTAGAATCTGATGTTCAAATTCAACGCGCAGCATTCTTGTCATACTGCTGAATGTGGAGCAACCGGGGAGCGCCTCCGGATGCAGGAACGAGTCGCGTCCGACAACACGGAAAAATACATTGAGCACAATCCCGTCGACCGGTTCATCATCAACTCTCACGCTTTCCATAACGCCCACCTTCTTCGTGCAGCTCTTCCTCGAGCTCTTCTCGCACCAATACCGCTATTCGAGGATCGGCGGACAAAACACCATGAATTGGCGGCAGAGCTCCGCGAAAAACAGGAGACCCGACGTGCGAAGCGGAAGTGACCCGCTACAGATCATGACACTGATGACGAGACCCACACTCAAATGGAGTAGTACAGCAACGAGGGTAACAGACAAAGACGGCACTTTGAATGTGGCGGTCACAATGGAAAAGCAAGATGAAGTCCGCCATATGGAGGTAACATTCGTGCAAATGGGGCAGGATGAACGCAGAGATGCAGAGGAAAGATTGGGAATGGGGGCCGGGTGAACGTAACCTTTCGTGAAAACTGGAAAGATGAAGGAAGATGAAGACGCAAGGGAGCCAGGATGGAGGTCCCTAGCCGGATGAAGGTAACTTCTGTGAACACTGGGGAAGATAAAGGCCACGGCCTTTTGGAATTAAATTCGCAGGATGAAGGCGGGATTTTGATCGCTGTGGCCTGGCCAGTCACAATCTCTTTCTGGCGAGGCGGCAACGTTTGCGCCTGATGGGAGTATGAGCCGAACTTCGGCATGTTTTACTCCGCCTCCGTTCCTCACGGGCCCCCGCGGATCCGTTTCCTACATATAAGAACTGTCCAGGAAAGTGAATGCAGCACCACCTTGAAATCTGCGGGTATGTAACCATTGTCTCAAGTGAAATCTACCATTGCCTGAGACAGACCCAAGCTGGCCCCAGGTATAATATAACAGGAATCAAAATGATAAAATTATCACCGATGCTTGCTGTGCTCGCGACTGCGTTGATCATGACAGCGAGTTCACGACCGACAATGGAGAACGGTTTGGATAGTGGGCCCGAAGTTTTCCTTATAAGCGAGTCATTCTCATCCAAGATTCACAGTACTGGATATCAAGATATCGTTCAATGGAACATCATTCGAACTCGAAGTTTCAGAGAATGATGAATTGCGTGTCCCGGCCGCGGGTGGGTCTGGGCCACTTCAAGCAACATCTTCAATAGGAGGTGAAAATTCCGGAACATCGGCTTCTTCAATGGCGGGAGGATCGGCAATGACAACGCCATCATTCAGCCCCATGTCTTCTCAATCCGCAACGGCGTCCAACCCCGGAGTTTTCTCACTTCCGAGCGTGTCAGTCAACGAGTCCCGCGTCTCTTCCCTGATGAGTGGAAGCAGCATGATGAGTGGCTCCAGTGGAGTGATAGGACCACAGAGCGCGCAGTCCAGCAGCCCCTCCCAATCGATTCCCAGGACGACCGTCCCAGGAGCTCCTTCCCAAATGAGTGGAAGGAGTTCCACCGGAGCCACAAAGTCACCAGCCGGGTCGTTGAGCAGTGCCTCTGAGTCGGGCGTGGCCTCCAACAGCGGGTTTTTGTCACCAACAACCATGTCAGTGCCCCCAGGCTCTGCTCTCGAAAGTGGAAGCAGTGCAACTGGACGAAGTGTGTCGTTCAGTGGCGCCTCTGAGTCAGGGACGACGCCTACGGGTTCTTCATCACCCACAACGATGTCAGCCACGCAGTCAACTGTTTCTTCTCTGGAGACGGCATCTAACACCGGCTCTTTCTCAACAACGACCACGTCTTCCATAACCACGTCAGCCACGCAGCCAGAAACCGCGCCAGTGTCTCCAGTTTCTTCTGTCAGGGGTGAAAGCAGTGCCAGTGGACAAAGTGCGTCGTTTAGAAGTGCCTCGGAATCGGAGACTACGCGCACCGCGGGATCTTCAGTACCCACAACCGTATCAGCCACCCAGTCTCCAGTTTCTTCCCTGATGAATGGAGGATTTTCAGCATCCATATCTGTGACACAGCGCGGTAGTTCTAGCGCTATGGTAGCTCAACCAGCACCATCAATATGTCCCCCTTGTAACTGCTAAAGTAGCACAGCCTAAGTACCAATAATCACACTGGAAAAAGTGAATTTTCACCCCAGCTAACAACGTTGCCATAACCGTTACAGTGCAAAAAAAAAAACTGGGCTGAAAATATGTTTGAACCGAAAGATTCGGGAAAGTTACGAGTACTTATGTAATAAGTGATCGTCCATTTCAAAAATTTTCTAGATGAGGATTCTGCGACCTCAAAAAAAGTCAGTCCCCTCCTCTTGCACAGACAAAATAGTTGGCTGTGTCAGGGCTGTTTTGTAGTCTTTTTAAAACTTTTTCATTAGATCTGGTTGTGATCTTTTAGTGGCTATACATCGACTTGGTAATCAGTTGTTGGAGGCAGTGGGTTCGAATCCTAGCTCGACACCTTTTTTATTCTGAGCTTCTTTTTCCCTTTTCGTACTGTTGATGTAGAATCCATGTCATTGTGGCAATTTACTATTCCAACTTCAGGTAATTGGTATATTTAGGAGAATTGTAAATATCTCGCCCAATTCTCCACCGATTGGGATGAAATGTATCTGGATATATGTTGGGCTAATCCGTGCGGAATTAGTGACAGGGAGGAATTTGTGAAATATTTAGTCTCCCGTAGTCAGAGTCCAATTTTTTTTAAATTTTATGATAGCCGATAGAATTTAATATGGAGTCTAATTCTGTTGGCATCGCCTTTGGCGTACCTCAATTTTGCGTGATCAACACGTGAGCACACGTGCCATTCCCACGGCCCTTTCGCGCTCGCGTCTTCTTCGCGTCGCCATCGTCGCGTCTTCTGCGGCCCTCTGTCCCCCACACATGCCTGATACATTCAAGTGGAGTTCGCCCGAAGGCTTGTATGACGCATTCTGGAGCCAACTCCCGTGGAGGCCGTGCTAAGGGACTTTTGACACTTTTTTTTTTTTTTTTTCAAGGTAAAGGACCTCAATTTTTCCAAGTCCAGCCATTGCTATGGAAACCGAGAGCACCACACTGATAAGATCGATTGCCGATGGCTTGATGACTGATTGCCATCGGTTGGCGGTAATCAGGACCCCGGGGTGCCCAAATATAGCCGGCAGGAGTATATCAGAAACAAAAACAAAAATGTATATGTCTAGAGCGGCAGGGCAGAGCTGGTGATGGCCCCAGATAGTCGATGCAATGTCGGTTAATTTTACAGTCACAGGGCGAGGGTTTAAGACTTTAAGCCAGCGTCTGGACATCAGATCAATGTCTACGAAAACGAAAATGATGAATAGCCGAGATGCAACCTCGGCTAATAGGGTTGTCCAGACATCAGATCAATGTTTGGCATCAACATGAAATTTCCACGGCCCTTTTGTCCTCTGTCATCCACATGCCCAAGTACGAAAAGACTGATTTGGACAGAGATATTGACAGGCTGCTCAGCAAGGCCAGCAACAAGCGACTGTCACCCGAGGATCACCAGGAGCTCACAAATTTGCTCCAGCAACTGGTGGATCTCGATGACGATGGGGTCGACGACGGGATGGATATGGATCAGATGTGGGAAACTGGTGGCAAAAGCACGGAAGCACCGGCTGAGAAAAGCCGACCGGGCCTCATTCCGGATTGGGGCAGCAGCCTCTGATCAGGAAGCCGAACTGGCTCTCTCAACCCCAGCAGTTCTCTCCTTTGCCGCACCATTTGATACTTCGGAAATCCTGGCCGAGATCCCCAAGACAGACGGGAAAGGAATAAAATCCATTCCCTTTCTCGTGAGGCTTGCTAAAGCCGCTACTGCAAATCCAAATGGTCGTATTACAGTATGTGGAATCATATAATCATATTACTTAGCGAAAATCTCAGCTGACGACTGTTGGCATAGGTTTTCCCTAAGCCTATCTTCTTCACGAGCAACAACAAGAAGATGAAAGATATCCCATTTAAACCTTTCTCCACCATGACCCAATTCACAAAGCACCCCCGTCGTGATGCCGTGATCACATTGGGGCTTGCGCTTGTTTGGACGGAAAAAACCGGTCACCATGTCGATTCAAGACTGGGCTGCTCTCAATCATCACGCCAACCTTATATTTCTTGTTCATCATCCCGACCGTGATGGACCCGGCAAGGCCATTGTGATTGGGGGAGCCCAATGTTTTCCAGAATGGTGACCGTACCCAGCGAGCAATTTTGGAGAGCCGGATGAAGGAGATGTGAAATCTATCAAAAAGGAGGAGCACTCGGTCTGGGTAAACAAGATGAGGGCAGAGCGGAACAGTGATGGGAGTGTCTGGAGCTGGTTTTGAGCTGGATGGTGGATCTCGTCGTTGGCGGTGTTGATGGGCTCAAAATTGAGAGGGACACGGCGGGGCAGGTCTTGAAAATGAAGGATTTCCTACCGACTCCATATTAGTGTAAAGATCTTCTGTAGAATCAAGCAAAGTTCTTGTCAGCTCTTGGACTTGATTTAGGTTCAAATGTCGGATGCCAAAAATATGCAACACTCACACTCTTGTCAAGAACATCGCTCTCCCAATCAAACATTTGCTTAGGTGTGTGCTCAATTGCAGCTGGAATTGAAAGGAATTTTGCGAGGACATTCTTTGGACCCTCCAGAGTCACATTCCAGCCGAATATTGGATGTCACGAATGAACTGCAGGTAATTTTATCAAAAATATTCTCGCTCTCCCAAAAAGGCAATGTCTCTGTGTACTCGAGAATCTTGCTTCGGTGTGTGTGCAATTGCAGCTGGAATTGAAAGGTATTTCGCGAGGACATTCTTGGACCCTCCACAGTCACATTCCAGCTAAATATTGGATGCCACGAACGAACTGCAGGTAACTTTATCAAAAATATTCTCGCTCTCCCAAAAAGGCAATGTCTCCGTGTACTCGAGAATCTTGCTTCGGTGTGTGCTCAATTGCAGCTGGAATTGAGAGACACTTCACAAGAACATTCTTTGGATCCTCCAGAGTCACATTCCAGCCGAATATTGGATGCCACGAACGAACTGCAGGTAAGTTTATAAAAAATATTCTCACTCTCCCAAAAAGGCAATGTCTCCGTGTACTCGAGAATCTTGCTTCGGTGTGTGCTCAATTGCAGCTGGAATTGAGAGACACTTCACAAGAACATTCTTTGGACCCTCCAGAGTCACATTCCAGCCGAATATTAGATGCCACGAACGAACTGCAGGTAATTTTATCAAAAATATTCTCACTCTCCCAAAAAGGCAATGTCTCCATGTACTTGAGAATCTTGCTTCGGTGTGTGCTCAATTGCAGCTGGAATTGAGAGACACTTCACAAGAACATTCTTTGGATCCTCCAGAGTCACATTCCAGCCGAATATTGGATGCCACGAATGAACTGCAGGTAAGTTTATCAAAATATTCTCACTCTCCCATAAAGGCAATGTCTCCGTGTACTCGAGAATCTTGCTTTGGTGTGTGCTCAATTGCAGCTGGAATTGAGAGACACTTCACAAGAACATTCTTTGGATCCTCCAGAGTCACATTCCAGCCGAATATTGGATGCCACGAATGAACTGCAGGTAAGTTTATCAAAAATATTCTCGCTCTCCCAAAAAGGCAATGTCTCCGTGTACTCGAGAATCTTGCTTCGGTGTGTGCTCAATTGCAGCTGGAATTGAGAGACACTTCACAAGAACATTCTTTGGACCCTCTAGAGTCACATTCCAGCCGAATATTGGATGCCACGAACGAACTGCAGGTAATTTTATCAAAATATTCTCACTCTCCCATAAAGGCAATGTCTCCATGTACTCGAGAATCTTGCTTCGGTGTGTGCTCAATTGCAGCTGGAATTGAGAGACACTTCACGAGAACATTTATTGGACCCCCCAAAGTCATATTCTGGCTGAATGTCGGATGCCACGAATGAACTGCAGGTAAGTTTATCAAAGATATTCTCACTCTCCCGAAAAGGCAATGTCTCCGTGTACTTGAGCATCTTGCTTGGTGTGTGCTCAATTGCAGCTGGAATTGAGAGACACTTCACGAGAACATTCTTTGGATCCTCCAGAGTCACATTCCAGCCGAATATTGGATGCCACGAAACGAACTGCAGGTAATTTTATCAAAAATATTCTCACTCTCCCAAAAAAGGCAATGTCTCCATGTACTCGAGAATCTTGCTTGGTGTGTGCTCAATTGCAGCTGGAAATTGAGAGACACTTCACAAGAACATTCCTTGGACCCTCCACAGTCACATTCCAGCTAAATATTGGATGCCATGAACGAACTGCAGGTAATTTTATCAAAAATGTTCCTGCTCTCCCAAAAGGCAATGTCTCCCGTGTACTCGAGAATTTTGCTCCAGTGTGTGCTCATTGCAGCTGGAATTGAAAGACACTTTGCGCGAGAACATTTCTTGGACCCTTAAAAGTCCTTGTGTCCTGTGTTCCGAAAAAAAAAAACAGATGGTGCTGTTCCCACTCTAATGTTTTCACTCGGTAATTTTTGCATAGTATATGTGACATACAGGTCTCTAAGAAACTACCACTTGTCATTGTCGCTTCCTCCCACAAACTCCTCATCTGAAGAACCATACAAAAATCTCATCTGAGTCATCATTGTTGCCTGCAATGGGTTCATCTTCATTAAGCATTGGCATCTCAGCAATGAGAAGGGGACTCACCAAGACCTTCGCCGTTATTAACACCACCCATGTAATAGAATCCGTCTGGTCCAATCACTGAATCCCCGTTACACAGTGGTTGTAGGTTGGGGATCAATTCAATCTCTTTGGCATAGTCGTCGCATGCCATTGTAAGTGCATACCCCCATTTTTTCATCGATGCCATGAGGTATATTGTACATGTCATCGAGAGCATGGAAACGATTGAGAAGCTGGAGGTATATGTCCAACAAGTCTGGCGTGTCACTGGTGGCTGGCCAATTTCACAATATAGCTGGTTGATGATCACAGCAAAATCGGGAGGCACCAGCTGGAAAACTGTGTGGTCTTTCGGGGCATACAGGTTCCGAACTTGATCAATAGCATCCTGGCGAACCATGACCTGGTCTTAGTGAGCAAATCGGAACATATATATTTATATATATCTGAATGCACCTTGAAGTCAAGGACACCAAAATCTCCAGGATTTTCGAACATATCATTTGGAACTCCATGTGGGAGAACCTTGTTGCGGTCAGCATGTTTTGCGGTATTGTTAACTCTGTCTCTGTATGCATCAAGCTCCTTCTGGAGCCAGGGGATAAAGACAAAGCGAAATACAAGCCTGAAAGCAAAGTTTTCAGTGACTGGAAACAGAGGGATGAAATGCCTACGCCTCGAGGAGAACATCTGGATCATACCATCCATTATTGACTCCAATGTCCAAGATGTCCTCAAACCCAGGTGTAAAGCGATGTCGTAGTTGTGACCAGCTAATTTCTGGCATGACATTTTTCTTCCTGGTCATCCAACGATGCTGGAGGGTTCCCTTGAGACTAGGGTCGTGGAGATGGCGCAGCATTGTGTGACCATTAGCAAGCCCATAGTTCTCAGTTCCAGGATCGCTTTGCGACACAAGTGGCATGGCTGAGAAATTAATGACAGGTTCAATGGCAGACTAGTGGAATCATGTACCTCCAGTCTCTTCTACTCAGTCCAATTCATAGCTCAATATCAACCTTGGATTGCTGTTGGTCCACCAGATTTTCAGCCAGTGGATAAGGCCAATGAATGGGTCGATTCCGGTATGCATAGCCAGACCAAACTTGTATTTCCATTTATCATGCTGATCAACAGCCCACATATCATTCACCCCGGCAGCCCAGAAACGTTTGCGCCGAAGTCGATTTTTGCGCCGCTCTCGGACCAATTCCGGCTCGTAAATCGAGAAGTATTCAGTGACCAGATCCCTTCATCAATAATTAGCTTGCTTTCAAACAAAAACAAAAAAGAAAGAAAGAAAATCGCCGCACCGAGGGACACTCAGGTTCTCTTCGTGAAATAAGAGACCGACAATTTCACGAGCTCCAGCCTTTGGATACTGATCCCGGAGCCTGACCATAGCCTGGCAGATGGTGCCCATATCATGGCCTTGCTTTCTAGCCCTGAAGAGCCCAAGGTTCTCCCGGATTTCTCGAAATCTGGTAATACTATGGGCTATTGGTAAGAGAACAGCAGCGACGAGGTGGGCAAATGTCACCCAAGGCCATATCTCGATTGATCTATATGTTTTTCCCTCAGCAAACGAAGAATGTCCCTGTCATTCTTCCGCATCTTCCAGTATCGATGAATGTGGGGAGCTATAGTCTCAATGGGAGCTGTGATTGTGGTTCTCAGATTGTAAAGAAATGTGAGGAGAGGACACTTACGAGTAGGCTTGTGTTGGTTTTTCATCATCTTAGACGGAAGAGGAATGGAAGAAAGAATGAGGTATAAAAGTGGGTTGTTAATGTACACTATTGTGATTGCCTTTTAAGGAGTACAATTTCGGACATTGTGTGGTGCCACTGTCATCTGTGAACAGCCTCAACATCATAAAATCATGTGTTGCGGACACTTTGTGGTGTCACTGTCATCTGTGAACAGCCTTATTACAATAGAATTGTGTGCTGCCGAGTGAATTTTTAATCCCAAGCGAAGCACTGCTTGTTTCAGGCATCTTTTGGGGATTCTCATGGTTCAAAATGGACCCACGTCCGGTTTGAGTGCACTGGCTGTGCAGATCTACACTGGCCCGGTGACAACAAACATATGGATGACTAACAAGGCAATTTTGCGATTGGGTCAGAGCTTTTGCACTGCCTAGGTGCAGTGTGATTCACAGGAGCGTCAAGAACTATAAAACACCCAACCCAATCTTTCGCAATTTGTGTCTCCCACACTCTGATTTTTTCATCCACTCATGGCTCAGAACCCCACCCCGGAATATTATGCCGCATTCACTGATGATGTGGCTTCGACACAGCCAATCATATGTGGACGTGTTGACTGTAGTCGCCAAATTAATCCTGGGGAACCCCGATACTCTGTCGGAAATCAAAATGTCAATGGACTCGGCAGGATTGTCTGTGAGGCTTGTAACACGTATTATAAGACTGCTCCCTTGACAATTCGCAAGTGGCTTTTTCTTGTTCTCCTCAACTGCTAAACAGATATCTCCACAGGTCGTTCCCGGGTGCCCCCGGATGAGACAGATGTCGAGGATGTACATAGGCAAGTCATAAATGCTCGAAAGAAAGGTGAGAACAAACATATTTTGCAAGTGCTGCATTCATATTGGTCTTCTAGATGCCACAGGATCAGACCGCCGAATTACGGCTGTTCCACACTTTAATTCCTATCACATGCCTGCTCAACCAGGCTCAAGTCTTGGTGTGTTCGCTTTTCTCTCTATATTTTTTTATCTCACTACAAACAACAGGGTATCCACGGGTCAATGTTCCCAGCTCGTGGAATGGACAGATGGTGTATCCAATGCCTGCGACCTCTGCTGCCAGACCAAGGCGCTCCAGAAACTTCCGGTTGGCGAGCTGCCACCTGACAGAGGTTCCTCCGGAGCATTGGCACACAGTGTCAGTGGACTTTGTTGTTGAGCTCCTGGAGGCTCATGGCTACATTGCCATCATGGTTGTGGTGGATGTCCTTGGTAAGTGCGCCCACTTCATCGAGTTCACCACCCGAGTTGATGGCATCAGCACTGCCCAGTTGTACTACCAGAATGTCTGGAAACTCCATGGTATGCCGGAGAAGTATATCTCTGACCAGGGGACACAGTTCATTGCAGAGTTCACCACGGAGCTGTGGCGCCTCATTGGTATTACTCCGGCAACCTCCAAAGGATTGCAGTGAATGTGAGCGAAGTGTGATTGGGTTGTTGGAACAAAAATTCTGCTGGCATTTCCGACGTGCAGGACGCGGTAGAATTACTCTCAGGTTGTTATCTTAAACGAGTACCTCGGGCGATCTTGAGAGGGAGTAGGTCGTACCGGCACCCGACCTGTAATTGTAGAGTAGAACACATAGTATACGACTAGCATTACTTGTGTCCGCCTAGAGTAAACCCCTCGCCACATCCTCCAATATCAACCGCAAATAGCAGATATACTGTGACTGTTCCGGACTCTGTGACCTCAGGAAAGCCAAAACCGCATCACCATCGCCCCGCAATGTCGCATGCCCAAAGGCTCGAGGGTCATCACCAACATACTGGAACACCATCTCCAGGAGCGTCGACCCCTCGATTTTGGGCGTGACATTTCCATTGCGGTGGCTCAATCCACCACTCCTAACATTGCGGGTGTGTAGCATATGTATTCGAAGTGCCACCCTCCACCATAACCTTGGAAGAACGCGAGGAGCAGGTCCGCGTCACCCTGTAGGGTCGCGGGGCCGAAGATCCGTGCATTGAGAGATAGCTCGAATGTCATCGCAATGTCCGAGCAGAAGAGGAATGCTTTGAGCAAAGACCACGGGGACCACACCCAAATTTGCAGAGATCGCTGGAGGCCGATATCCTTCCAGAAGGAGCCGGTGCGCTTCCTCCCCGGCCCTTGCTTGGTGCTTCCTCTTATTGTTGTCTGTTTTCAGCTCTTTGCGGAACATAGGGCGGCCGCTTTCTGTTTTTGCGAGTTTTTGGCAGAACAGCTGCCCTGACCTCAATTTTGATCGGATTGCCTCGGGAGTAGGTGCGTTGGATTCGCATCGAAAATCCCCAGTCTCTGAAATACTGTGTTTTTCGATCAAATTACGTAATGAGATTTCTGCCGGAAACATCCCGGTTTGGGCAGGAATGCTGTAGCACTGGAAGTACTGCCCCGATTGATCTAATTTTTGAATATGTTATATATGTGAAGCAGTACTGGTCAACTGTAAGATTGATAGATATGACTGTACCCAAACCCTTGCAGAGGGCCCAACTTATTGTAGTCTGTGAATGTCTACCCCACGGATTCACAGTGTTTGCCTTACGAAAACCATAAACTCCGACCAGTTACGAATTCTTTAAGACAGCCAAATCGTAAGATTTTGTCAAGAGTTGATGTACCCCCTTCGGGATATGTCGCCGGCGATGCCAGCACACAGCCCTCGCTCTAGCTTCACATTATTATTCAATAATAGAGAGCTTGTGCCCAAGCGGCATGCAGCTTTTTTATATTTTCCCTCTGAAGGCCATTACGACTGTCTACTAGCATTGTGGTGTCAGAATTTGACTGCCAGGCAGAATTTGTAAAAAGCTGCATGTCGCTTTTGCACAATGCACAAAAGCGGCTTGGCGCTTGGTACAAGCTCTCTAATACACTTCCATACGCTTGCGGGACGCTCAAATAAACAGAAAAAAAGATGGATTTCAAGCCACGTAAATAAAAGAACTAATTAAAACTACGCCCGGCGCTGTTGAAGCAACCAGGCACCCATATGCCACACGTCAGCACCTATTTTGAGGAGCCCTCACCCAGTGAGCTCAAGGGCGGGAGGGTAACACCTGTATAAAGAGAGCGAGATTTCGAAAAACAATACGGATCAACACATACCTGAGGACCGTGACGACGCGGCATTCTCAAATGTGAACGAGGGGATCAAAGGCGAGGCGGAGTTTGATACCGAGTTCCCAAAGGTGAACGGCGTGGGCATGGCAATCATCTGGTCAAGCGTTACCGAAACGACATCAGCACACAATGCTTCTGAGGCGGGGCGACAACTTACATGCACGCAGGCCGCCGAAACCGGGAAGAGGCGGGAGGTTGGTGTTGGGCGCTTGGTGGGTGTCAAGGGTTGCCGAGCACCGGCGCCTCGCGCAGCACTCCAGAGAGCCGGCCACCGGTCGAGGATGAAGCAGTGGCAGTGATGGCGGCTGCGGCTGTGGTGGTATGACTTTTGTCACCCACGATGAGGGGCCAAGCGGTCGGTAGGGAAGAGCTGAAGCTCCTCTCTCACACAGTCACTGATAAAGCTGCAGAGAGAATGGTCAGCGAAGAGGAAATCAAGAGAAAAGAAGGACTCACTTGCTCCATCCCTGGGACCGGAGGTCGCTGGACTTGTACAACTTGTTGCGTGCCTTCGAAAGCACGGTAATTTGACGCCAGAGGTGCTCGATCCTCTTGCCATCGCTGTTCTGGGCGACAACCGCGCCGGTATGGGTGTGCTTTGCAGGGACCGTTGAAATCGCACCCGGGAATTCAAGTTCGTTGTCATATACAGTGGCGTTCTCAGAGCTTACGATGAATCGAAATTCTTCGCTGTGGCGGATGAGGAAGCGCTGGTGTTCACATGTTCAGGGGACGAAGTGCGGGGAGAAAGAAGGACTGACGATGATTATCAGCCAGATCGCATGCTTCGCTCTCACATGCATGCTGTCGCCAAGTTTTTGGAGAGATGGGTGGCGAGGGTGGTAGCGCCGACACCGTGGTTGTTCTTCTTCGGGTCGGGGAGGGAGTTGACGAGCTTGAGATGGAACTCAGATATGTATACATGTAGTAAGATTTGACGACGTACAGTCCGGCGGAGCCAAGTTTTGGTATTTGAGGCTGCGAGGCCAACCTTGCCAACGAGCAACTTGTGGTGGGCTCTGGTTTTGTCCTCGATCATGGCGAGGCCGTTGGTGTCAGTGTGCTGCTCGAGGTAAGGCTAGATACAATAAATCTGAAAGAACTGCAGGCGAGATTGATGCACGCACAATAACATCCGCTTTGAAGTCGTCATTGGAAGACTTGAAACGACGGCCGGTGAAGAAGTGTGTCTTGCAGGCCGCCGTTATCTCGGACTTGAAAAAGGGTTGAAGAGGGCAAGCGGGGCTGCACTGTGACATACCATCTGCTCTTTGGTGATCTTTAAGTTGTCGGAGAGGGACTTGTAGACCTCTGAGACGACCTCGTGGACTGTCGAACAGAGACTCTTGGTTTCGAGCAGGACTTGCTGATTGCTCAGCGCCGTTGCCTGTTGTATAAGGGCCATCTTGAGCTGCAAAGGAGGCAGCGAGCGCGCAACCTACAATAAATTCATAAGCCGCACAAAGAAAAAGGAGAGAAAAATTGAATCTTACATCGAGGATAGAGTGGAAATCACTGCGCAACTCGATGTCGAGCTTGCAATTGTTGGCAAGGAGATCAACAAACACAGTGAGCTCGTCCCCCTGGATGGTGTTCTGAGAGTCATCTGAATGGGGGTCGGAGGATGGCTCGAAGTCGTAGTCGTGGGCGGTGTCGTAGGCATTGCCGTAGCGGCGGGGGCCCTGAGATTGGTGGTCGACAAATTTGGGAGTAGAGTTCATTGGGAGAGGATTGGTTAGAGAGACAAAGACATACGCACCTTTTGTACTCCTTCACCATCTCAGGTCGCCGTCGTTTGCTCGCAGAGTGTGAAAATTGGGAGCCTAAATGGAGGCGGAATGCGTCATGAGGCCAGCAGTGTCTGAGTTCGCCGCCTCTCCATTCCACCAACATCGCCGATCATGGCGAGCTGAGCAGGGCCGAGGACAGCGCGACGAGGTGGTGGCTGAGAGCAAAGATATGACAGTCACAGTCACCAAATAGTCACCAAACAGTAACACCTCCCGGAAAAGTCTGAGCACTTTGCCGAGTGGAACAGAACTCGGTCGGGCCAATATTTCAAAGCTGCCTCTTGCTCCAAAAAATAAGAAGATTATTCAACTGAGCTGTATCACACTGTAAGGAAATATTTTTGTGAAATGACTCTACACCCATTCAACCTAGACCTGTATACCAGTTCAAGCGAGACCAGTGATCTGACCGTCGATCGTGCCGACTGAATGGCAGTGAACCTCCATTCGGAACTTGAAAATGACCCCAGCAACATCACAACAACCCGCAAATTTCGGACAATAATATTTTAACTTGCAGCCGAGAGTAGATTTATCAAAGAATCCGGGATTATTTTGTGTTTCATGGTGAGGTGCCGGAACACGCTGGGAAAAGCTTTGTTGGACAGAGGGTGCTGGTGAATAGGATTGCCCCGTTGAGGAGGATGGCAAGTCCAATCGAGATATCTTTTGTGCAGGCTCCGAATCTGCAATCAAATTCTCTGGTTCTGCGGCCTCATCTTCACCGGTTTCAGTGGATTTTTTCTGCCTTTGCTGTTCAGAGCGTCTTCTCAGCCGCTGATCGGACTATAATTGCCGTGTGCAATGTGCTCGGCTGCCAGTGGAAGGCGTTGAGAGCTGCCGCATCCCTCAGTTGCGCTGTGTTGATAATAAGATCAGAACTTGAAATATGTTTGACGGCCAAAGAGCGCTCAGAAGTTTCTTCTCGTTCATTTAAAATGATGCGAGATGGGATGCTCCAGCAGTTGTTATCTGCACAGTTGTGTTGGATATTGAAAGTGTACTTGACATCCTGTCTGAGTTGTTAGCGAGGTTTTTTTTTTTTTTTTTGTGGATATGTTTACCTTTATCTGAACTTGACAATATTCATTTGGAATTAGTTCCAATCGATGCATTTTATAAATGATGTGAACTTCGCCAATAATTGTACGGGGAAGCAGCAGAAAATCAGCCTTCCCGGCTTGACCCAGCACACTGAATAATTTCAGTGACATAACCAATGCGACTGATTTTTGAATGTCCGGTTGATTCAACCCACACGACCCAATCCCCAACGGAGCAAGTATTACCATTAATTAAGGTAACTGCTGTTGGTCTGAAGACATGTGAAGCATTGGGCCGAACACCCACAGCTGCAGATTTTGTGGCTGTCCATGCTTGGACTGGACCAAATGTTTCACAGAGACCTGGGGAGAGTTCTGCCTCGCTGTTTGTTTCCCATCCAAGTAGTTGAGATCCAAATGAATTCAGGCTCATAAATTGAAGTGGTGAGTTGCCAGCTTGAGTCCATTTGCAACGCTTCAATTCTTCCGACGAAATACCCAGCCAGGGAGATTCTGAAGGTGGTTTCGGAGGGGATTTTTTCGGCTGTGGTTTAGAGGATCGATTTTTGGGCAATTGTGCCTGAAAATCCCGATTTGAAGGAAAGAAGCCTTGACTCCTCAACGTCGTTATTTTTTTTATCCTCTCCTCCGTTTGAGGATTCAAGCAAGATCAGACAGTTGATTCTTGAACTACAACTCGAACTTGAATGCGGTCGCAGCTGCATACCGACAACGTTCAAACTTAGGTTCAAAAAGCACTGGTTGTGTGCAATACACCCGCCCACTCGGTGACTCGTCGCCATTTAACTCATATTGGCGGACAGGGGTTCGATTCCTCGCTAGTGCATAGCCGTTGAACGCTTGAGATCCAAATTCTTTTTTCCGTGTTAACCTCCATGCTATGACTACTTGGTTCGATTTCCCTTTCCTTCAAGCGTTTTCGTGCTAAGTAGGCTGTAGCAGGAAAGTCCCAACATCATTGAGGCCTAGTAGGTGTTGATCATGAAGCCACCTCCTCCTCCGGTTTGTGTTGTTCTGAAAAAAAGAAAGATTCAGCGCCAGCGCTCACCTCTCGCGAGGTTCAACTCAGATCTACAATGCACCGGTCTTGTCCGGGACACCCCACTCCATTTGATCTCCAGAGTGATACAAGTGAGTAATGGCGGATCGCGGTTCGACTCCCCGCTGGTGCATGCGTCCAGAGTCCTGCTTTTTACCTCAATTTTTTCAATTTCATTATCTCCGTCAGCCCAAACTCTTGGCTTAATTCTTGCCCTCCACAACCTCATGAAGTTCTAACTTTTTTTCAGGCAATATATATGATTCATACCCACAATCTGGTCAAGGGGATTTGGTCAGAATTGCATGGAAGTAATTATATTCATGAATCTACATAACACCTCTGAAAAAGGAAACCTCACATGGCATGCACGTGACGTTCGTCGAGGGTGGATGGGGTCTACCTTAACTTCTGGTCAACAGAACAGAGTAGTGATTAACGAAACCCTGATTAACAGAACAGTTACACTAGACGTGGTCGCCGGTATGCAGATGGTGTTGTGATATTCTTCAGAACAGATTGCATGGCGAGGTAACGCAATCATATTCTGTCGTAACTCACTCCATGACAAGGAGAGCGAGCAGAAGCCAGCCAGGATGCGCTGAACATGAACAGGGGGGATTCCGTCCATTGAGAGCTTGGTTGGCTGGAACATACTCGCCGCGGTGGTTGGGATCCGGGACAGTTGGATCTTATACAGCGAGGTGAGAAAGCGCGTCCCCTTGTTAGTAATTAGCGTGTAAGTGTCGCTTAAGTTCCGCTAAGTCCCTCTCACTTTTTGAGGCCAGAAAAAACCACCCCCCCCTACCAACCAACAGCAAGTAAGTACTTCCACTGCATGTGGATACTTGGTTTAATCCCACCACTTTAGAAGCAGGCTATCCTCCGTGGATATGTACAGAGACAAAGTCGGGGAATAGGCGAGACGGTGGCTTTCTGTCAAAGGGGTGTTGCTCCGGCATCGGACAGTGAGCAGAATCTGTAGGCAACCCCATCAGGCCATCGATTTTCTTGAAAATGACTGCATCTGAACAAATTTTATCCCTTTTTTATCAAATCACCTTCCCCCTGACGTTTGAAAATGACGAGTCTGTTTCGGAGTTTGAGTGAGCCCTTCCCTGCTTTCCAGTTCCAGCTGTCAAATTCAGTTCCAAATGCTGCGGTTCTCTGTGGGTGTTAGGCGTTCGGTGATGCTGCCCGAGAGGTGTGCCAGCGATTAGACATGTCACCAGTCTGCCCGTGATGAGCAACACATGTGGCGGGCATGTTGCCACGCGCAGACTGGGACTTCTGAGAAATGCAATCTAAATCACCACTCATCTTTGGAATTTTTCAAAATAATTTCATTTGACATTCCTCTGAAGACCGCAGTCAACCCTACACTTTTTGCTCTTCCACAACCATGACTTTCGCAACTATCACTTGCATTGCCGTCCTTGAAAATCCCCGTAAAACAGACGCCAACAAACCCAACACCATTACCTTCGATGGTCAAGTCTACCTCGACAGCTAATCGCCGTCTCTCATTGGCTTCTTTGGTTACTACAACGCCACCGACATCCAGTTCGAGAATGATGAAGCTGAGGCCTATATGGTGTGGGCCAAGGTACCCACATTCTATTCTTCCCTCCAAGTCATTTTAACCAACTAACTACAGTTTCAGGTGGACATCATTACTTCTCATTGTCTTATTGTTTTCGCCAGTTCCTGTGTACGATGGCCGGAACACCGCCTTCGACCTCAACACACATGCAGCCACCCTGGATTCCGTCCTCCCCAAATACGATGTCACCGACGATGGTGAAATAATCCCTGGGTCTTTCGTTGTTGTTGGATACACGGTCAGTTTCCTACAACATGAAGACTAAAGCTAGGAAACAACATTCACTGGGTCATCGTTTTGGGAGAGCCTCCGGAAGAAGAGTAAGCTTCGAGCTGTCTCCTTTATTTACATCAACCTACATTCCATCGCATATTTTTGTGACGGTGAGTACAAATGAATCCTATTTACGGCTATTGGCAGTACCGAAGGCGCGAATGGAAAATTTCTGTTTTGGGATGTTTTCAAAAAGAATTCCCGATATCTCAGTCAGTTCTTACCCGATTCACATAAAAACTGGGATAGATCTACTCGGCTAATTCATGCCGAATTAGTGATAGAAAAAAAGTGGCAAAAATAATATATATTCAGTGACATGGGTTTGCAGGGCATTTTGGAAATCAATGCTGTCTATAGACATATAGACGTGTTAAAACGACATACATTTTGGTCAAGGAAGGGATTGACACATTTAAAAAAATGTCATAGAGTCCAATTTGCAATGAGTTCAGTGCTGGATTCAAATATCACAATGTTCTGATTGCAGTGTATTTGCCCATTGTCCCGATGTGTTTACAAGCACAATAGACCGAACTGTTGAGGATTCTGACTCTATGACATCTCTCAGAACGTATTGTAGCATTACCGGGCAAAAATCCACATCATTCGGATGTGCCTAGATGCCTGTAAACTGCATTGATACCCAAAAACACCCCGCAAACCCATGTCACTGAATAGATATTATTTTTGCCACTTTTTTTTCTATTACTAAATCGGCATGAATTAGCCGAGTAGATCTATCCAGTTTTTTATGTGAATCGGGTAAGAACTGACTGAGATATTGGGAATTCTTTGAAAACATCCCAAAAGAGAACATTTCCGTTCGCGCCTTCAGTACTGCCAATAGCTGTAAAGTGGAAGAACCGTTGTGTTGTGACGAATGGAGGGTGATAAAGATGGATCAAAGTGGTGGGAGAGAGAGAAAGAGGAGAGAAAACATGGATGGTTATTTGGTTGATCGTTAGTGCACGCAGTAACAGCTAGATTTTCCCAATGCTTCAACAACTTTGCACCAATTCCGGGGATCTATGTGCTATCTATGCACCTGTATGCTACATTTATGATCCCAAGTCTCTCACGCATACTCCGTGTGAGTTCGAACCCAGCAGCTCTCTCTTATTTTGTGGTGCTCTACAGTTTAACCTGCTGTTTGAACAAATCCACCATCAAACCAGATTATCCGTTGAGACCCCGATTGTTTAATCAAACTTTATATGGCTACTGGCTGGGCCAGAATTGACTGTTTCTCGGTGTTGGCCGGCAGAACTTGTTGCATACTCTGGGTAATGCTCAAATCCGCCTATAAATTTTCTACACCACCCTTACAAGCATTACTGAGGGCTAGAAACACCGGGATTTTCAATGTATGCTTTCTTTCACCAGTATTCCACATTCTCACGGCGATAGGTATTCTAGTACTGAATTGTACCTTGAGCTAGTTTAAGACTGTACCGTATAATTTCATTCAAGTCGACAGTCAGAAGGTGAGTACGTAGATCGCCAGCATTTTGGCTTTTACTCCGGTCCTGAGGCGATTCATCACAGACAAGTACGCTGGACAGTTTCGAGCGCGGGCATTCACGGACTATTTGCAAACTTCAAGTAACTTGGCCGCCGTTGTCGCAACAGCTGCCAATTATCCTTAGTTATCTGTCATATAGTATTTCAAGAGTATCATAACACTTTAATAGGTTCTGTTTAGCCTAATAACACTTCGATTAATTCATATGTGAGAAAAAACCCGCGTCTGAATGGCTGGACATTAATGTACACAAACACGTGCCAGTTAAATGAAGGCCCATCTTACTCGGGTTATGAGGCCTCAACATTAAAGGTCAACCCACCATCAAATATTTGAGATGGTAGAGGAGCATATCAAGAGCCTCAGAATATTCATTGCAAGCATGCGTCTTATATTTGTGGTAGTACGAGGCTCTGAAAGACGCCAACATTGATGGCTGCCCCAATTCAGTCGGTTGGATATTTGCCAGTCCCAGCTTGCTACCAACGTCGAAGTCGGTTTAAATTCACTCTAGTATCACTCTGTACTATCTCAGGATCTCCCTCCATTATCCTAGATGACCCTAAAAAATACAACAAAGGGTATTTGCGCCAATTTTGGCAGCTGTTCCAAATACAGTGAGCTGGATGTTCACTAGTCCCAGTTTGCAAGCAGCACAGAGGTCGATGAAACAACAACATTTAATTACTATCTGGCATTTAAGCATAACTTTTATTCTGCGAGAAGCGCCCCAAATGTTTCCAACCTGGTCCAATCCAGCCATTGTTGATGATACGTCCAAATTATGCCCATCAAACATATGTAGTCGGAGTCCTGTGCGGATTGCGCACAGGAAACACAGGCCCGGCATAAGAAGATAGGGCGAAAATATGGTGGAAATAAGGTCGCCAGGGAAACTGGTGGTCCTTTTCAGGTGGCAAGATGAGTTGCTGTAGCGAAATTATTTAGCAAAATATTCGTCGTTAGAGGTGTGGTTTCCGTAGTCCATTCTTCGGGGACTTCGAGACCGTATTGTGGGCGCCAAAAGTCTTTCATGTGTGTGTGAACATCAAAACCAACCTCTGTTCCTGTTTAAAGCTAGGGATACACTGTATCCAATATTCGCGAAGAAGGGCGATCACAATTGTGAACCAGCAAATTGGTCATCAAGTGGTCCAGATGCCTGACTTTCGCAGTACGAAATATGTTGTTTTCCCCTTTTCCACCCACCCAAATACTTTGATTACTGCCCCTGCGTCTTTGTAAGATACTCAGAAGCAAACGCGGTTGGACCGCCACCAAATTGCGGGGTTTACGCTAGCCCTATTCGAGCGTGGCAGGCTGTGCCAGGACGTCGGAACGCCGGCCATCACAATGACCCATGGGAAAATGATCCATGGGAAAATGTATGTCCAGCATATAACACGAGAAGGCGAATCGATAGGATTCATCTTATATCCAAATAGCCACCCGAGCCAGTCGGAGCCCGGGTCAGTTGGAAAGTTTTGAGCATAGTTTGGAGGAATGCGTCGAGACACCTACAGCGACTTCTGTTCCCGCCGCGCAATCAGACGAACACTGGCTTGAAAACGATATACCGAACGAAGAGGTCCCCGAAGCTGAGGATGAAATGTCGGACTACGCCTTTCTGTCAGGCCACCCTTTGTGGAAAACACACTACGTCAAATGCGATAGGCGAGACTTGGACCACGTTGTACCCAATTTTGTGGGTGGTTCTCTGCCTAGAATGGATCAAGGTGATCGAGAAGCCTACTGTTGCACCATGTTAACACTGTTCAAACCTTGGCGGACTGGCCACGAACTCAAATCAGATGCAGAATCCTGGCATGAGGCGTTTGGCCGCTACAACTTCCGCACTAAGGCGTTGACGCTGATGAAGAACTTCAATGTGAGATATGAGTGCAATGATGCCCGCGATGATTTCGCCTCACAGGATAGGGCTCATAGGCGTGCTTTGCCCACTTTTCAGTCGAATGGCGATGCAGATGAGGACCTATTTGTGTTTGAGGGAGAACCCGGAGAAACGGATTACAGTCAAATGGGTGCCGAAGGCCTCAATCCTGTACTTGGGCCAAAGCATTTGTCGAAACAATCTGTTATGCTGGAAGCTGCGTCGGTGATGCGGAGCAGTGGATGGGCTTTAAGTTTCCCTGAGTCCATTCGCAAAAATGGCAGACTGATCCCTACAGAAGAACTAAGTGGCTCACAATGGAAAGCCCGCATTGCTTTGCTCCGAGATGCTGTATTTTCAAAGAAATTTTCAAATGCGCCTACCACCATGAATAGGAAAAAACATGACATAGGTTTCAACGTAAGTTTGTTAGACTCTTATTTTTTCACGAAATATTTCAAAGCCAAGTCGGCAAACGCCCAGAAAACTGCGGAGAGCATCTCTACGAAATTCCGATTGAACAAGGAACAGGATCGTGCATTTCGGCTAGTGGCTAATCATGCTGTCGATGACACAGCTCCGCCCCTCCGAATGTATCTCGGCGGCGTTGGTGGCACTGGCAAAAGCCAAGTCATCAAAGCTCTGATGGAATTTTTTGATAACCGAAATGAAGCGCACCGGTTTTTGGTTCTAGGGCCAACGGGAACATCTGCTGCGCTATTACAACACTTTGCGGAACATAGGGCGCGGACGTTTTTTTTCTGTTTTGCGACATTTTGCTCAGGACAGCTGTCCTGGGTACAATTCTGGCCAGATTGGCTCGGGAGTAGGTGCGTTGTAATCGCATTGAAAATCCGCAGTCAACCTAATACCGGTATTTTTGATGCCATCAGAAAATGCCATTTCTGCCGAAAAATCTCGGCTTTCAGCAAGTCACCTGTAGCACTTAGAGCACTGCTTTAATTGACCTAATTTTTGGATATGTTGATTGTATACATATACTCTAGTCAACCATTACGTTTTTATATGTGGACATACCCAAGTCCGCTTCGAGTGCTCTATTTTCTCAAGGAGGAGAATGACCATTTCAGCAAAGTGCACAGTGAATTACAATTACTTCCAATATTGTCCGTCCAAAGTTCACGTTGACTAGAATATATGTATTGGTATAACATATACAAAAACTAGCTCAATCTGAGGAGTACTCCAAGTGCTACAGGTGACTTGCTGAAGGCCAAGATTTTTCGGCAGAAATGGCATTTTCTGATGGCATCAAAAATACCGGTATTAGGTTGACTGCGGAGTTTCAATGCGATTACAACGCACCTACTCCCGAGCCAATCTGGCCAGAATTGTACCCCAGGACAGCTGTCCTGAGCAAAATGTCGCAAAACAGAAAAAAAACGTCCGCGCCCTATGTTCCGCAAAGTGCTGTAAATGGAAGTCCCTATCATTCAATCCTGGGAATCAGAGACACCATGGGTTCCGATTGGGTTGACAACGTCACCGTCAGTAAAGTCCAGGAACGTCTTAGGTGTTGAATACTTCTTTTTGGATGAAGTGTCGATGGTTTCTTGTTCTTCTATGTATGCCATAAGCGCCAGGCTTGCTCTGGCTCTCGGCCAGCCAGACTTGCCATTCAGAGGCATGAATATGATATTCACTGGGGACTTTGCTCAGCTGCCTCCGGTCAGCGCTAGCCCATTGTTCAGCGGGAACTCAAGTGTTTCTCCCATCCTCCACGAGAAGATGAGCGTTTGCGGACCAGAAAAATTCCATTGGCAAAATTATATGGCAGCAGATTTCTGTCATGGATATCGTACATGGTTACTTCCGTGCATTCGCGATCGCTTTTTCCAATTCTACTTCCCAATTCTCAGTGCTTACATCTTCCTTACTCACTATTCCCTAGTTTCACCTTTCTAATTTCATTGTTACTGCGTTTCACTACTATTTCACATTTGCTTTACAGTATATAAAGTACAGACAAAGGAAATACAAATTACCTTTTACCTGTTAACCTTTACGCTCTAAACGCACCCTCTTGACTAGCTAAAGCTACGTCCCGTCGAACGGTATCAGTTAAAGCTTGGCGCTAACCGATTCCCACGACAAACTTACCAACTTGTGGTAACGAGCCTGTGGCTCGTGTGCTCGTTGGTACTTGTGTTTACCTCGGAAAGCAAACGGTTCTAGGGAACCTTATAGATATAGCCTAATCTATAACAATTTCGACTGTAGTAATACTCACACAGAACATGAGACAGACGGCCGATACACCAGAAGATCTCAAATTCCGGACAGCGCTAAGCACTTGTACTCAAGCTGATCTGGCGTACCAGAACAGTAGAATGGCCAGCAATCTCCCTGGGCGCCCGAGTTTTGAGGATGAGAGATTTCGCAATGTTTCCATAATAACGGCGCTAAACGCCCAGAAGGACCAAATCAACGAGATACCTCAATATTTTCTCCACAGACTCGAGAGGGGGCACCGTATTTTGCAACCGCATCGAGAAACAGCTGTAGCATAGTGGTTGCACGATTATTTGTGCTAGTTCGTAAACCTATAACCTGTATCCCCTTTTCTTTTCTCCTGCGAAGCCCCTTCGCTTCAAAATGCAGGGGTGAATCTGGGATGGCAGGAGGTAGGGGTGTACTACTTTGATTTTCTTGCTGGGAACAGGGGTCATTGTCAAGTTGAACATTTCCCTCGGCTCAGATGTCGCTCGGATATCGCTGGGACTTGTGTTGTCTAAACGTTGTCTTAACTTTGCTATGAAATCACAGATTACTGCTATTAACTCACAATATCAAGAGGCGGGCGGACGGAAAATTTTAGATATCCTGCTTCCATGGCTTCCGAGCCCGCCCAATGTGTCATGGGACACACACTGCCACATTTTTTACCTCATAACTCACTCAGAAATACACCGTTCCCCATGATTTTGCAGGCATTTCTCGTGGAGGCCTGGCGCGGGCGGCGCGAAGCGGGGCTCCTGGTACGTGAAATCTGCGCTGAACTGCGATTTGAGCCATCGTTTCGTGGATTTGATCAACTTTGTTGGGGGTGCACTCTTCCCTACGCTCACACGAGAATCGCCTTCGAGTGCTGTTAGAAATATTCGCGCATTCAATAGAAAAGCTCACCAGTTCCAAATAGCTGTCGCTCAAAATCAATGCGACCTGCAATCCAGTGAGATACCGGGATTTCTTTGAAAACATCCCAAAATGGAAAAATTTCGATCCGTGCCTTCGGTACTGACAATAGCTGTAATGACTTGTTTTCGTAGCTCATGCTATCCTTCGATTTTGACATTTCGATCGAATACAGCACGGCACGGTACTTACTTGCTACTTAGTAACCGCAACGGCCATGCGGGTTTCAGAGCGGGTCAAGAGCAGGTGAATGTCCCATGTCCGATTTCTACTGAGATTTCACATGGGAGCTGTGGCGAAAACGGACAAAAACGAACAAGCTATACTTGCTATGATGCAAAAACTTGCTTGTAAACCTACAATGGTTCGTGGGAGCTTTGAATAAATAGCATGGCATAGCGCTTGCTATTAATTTAATTACACAGCACTAGTCTGTGACCACACAGAAAGGACGACGTGATAAGCGATAGTGGCAACTACGCCGAGCCAGCATCCGATGATGAGGATAACCGCGCCAAGGATGTCGCATGCGCCCAGGAACAAGGAGACATTGGCGTGTGCGCGGTCGGGATGGATAATACATGCAAAGAAGTCCCAGCGCAAAGCTCCAGGACAATGATTGCGGCGACCGCAAACATTCCAGCTGGTTTAATTTTCCGCCAGATGACGGACGATTACTTCCTCAAACCGGTGTTCCTAAGCGAGACCGTGGCGCATAATGCTACCTACCTACCTACCTACCCACCTACCCACCTACCCCCTTACAGGTCCCTGCGGTTGGACCTCGGTACCTGTTCCATTCTTACATTTAAACTGCGGAGATGTCATTCAGCGAGGTCTCGCACACCCACGGAGGTTTTAGATGCAGTTCCTAAATTCGGTAATTTTCGGTGCCATTGCATGATGGCCGCGGTAACTTTAGATAGGGATCTAATTATCAATGATGACTTGGAATGGACGGTTCAGATCTCTCACGGGTGATTGCTGTATATAAGAGAGCAGGTTTTCACTTATTGGCACCACTTACCTTGCAGACTACATACGCCAGGATGAGCTTGAGAAAGAAGCTCGCAGCCAGGACCACGGCGTTTAAGACGAGCGACATTGTACTCGGAACGGTTGACGGTTTCCCCCCGTGGCCCAGGGAAGTCAGTGACACTAAATCTTGCTAGAGGTGGCACCGCCGATGCCTACAGGCTAACATTCTCTTAGATCGTCGACCCCGTGACAGCGCCGGACGCAATTAAAGCCAAGCGTTTCGCGAACAAGAACACAGCACTCGTGCAGTTTTTCCCCGGGGGAGAATAGTGTGTAGATTTTCCTTGTTCTGTACAGTTCCCAACACATCTTCGTTGTTGTAGCGCCTGGCTCGCCCCTACAAGGGTGACGCACCTGTCGGTGACACAGATCGAGGAGTTTGTCGCAAATTCCCGGCACAAGAAACCCCAACTCGTAAATGGCTATCGGAAGGTGAGAGTTCACACAGTTTGCAGAGGGTGCGCACGGCAGCATGGAACGCCGCGCCCACTGGCTTAGGCAGGCTTATCTCAACACTAAGTCACTGGTCAGGCCGCCGAAAGGGCGAAGGATAACCGACAAATCGCTCCCCCAAACCTAAAGGGCAAGAGGAGCAAGTGGGGTGGAGGAGGAGGAGAGATATTCCCCATTGGTGTGTCTGTTTTCGTTATGCTTCTGCCGCCACTCAATGCCGACTCACGCCGTAAACAATACAGACAACAATAAGAGGAAGCACCAAGCAAGGGCCGGGGAGGAAGAGCACCGGCTCCTTCCGGAGGAATATCGGCCGCCAGCGATCTCTGCAAATTTGGGTGTGGTCCCCGTGGTCTTTGCTCAAAGCATTCATTTAGGGCCAGGTGGCCCCGTATTCTGCTCGGACATTGCGATGACATTCGAGCTATCTCCGAATGCACGGATCTTCGGCCCCACGACCCTACAGAGCGACGCGGACCTGCTCCTCGCGTTCTTCCAGGGTCATGGTGGAGTGCGGCACTTCGAATACATATGCTACGCACACGCAATGTTAGGAGTGGTGGAGGAAGGATTGAGCCACCGCAATGGAAATGTCAAGCCCAAAATCGAGGGGTCGATGCTCCTGGGGATGGTGTTCCAGTATGTTGGTGACGACCCTCGAGCCTTTGGGCATGCGACATTGCGGGGCGATGGTGATGCGGTTTGGCGTTCCTGAGGTCACAGAGTCCGGGACAGTCACAGTATATCTGTTATTTGCGGTTGATATTGGAGTATGTGGCGAAGGATTTAGGCGGACACAAGTAATGCTAGTCATATACTATGTGTTCTACTCTACAAGGTCGGGTGCCGGTATGACCTACTCTCTCTCAAGATCGCCCGAGGTACTCGTTTCACTTCTTCGAAAAATGTATTGGCGCAGTACTGTAAAGATAAGGTTGGGTTTTGAAATGGGGTAACATCTGGAGCAGCAATAATTGGAAGTAGGATGGAGGCCGCGACTGAAGGATTGAGGCGATAATTACAGGATAATCCGCGATAGAAAAGGGGCCATTTTGGGGGCGGTAAAGGTGATTTTGGTGAAAACTCGGGAAGATGAAGGTGAAAGAGCTTTGGTATCAAGGCAACATTTTGGGGTTTAAAACGCAGGAGCGGCATTTGGGAGGGTAAAGATGAAGGTCGCAAAAGCTGCAAGATGAAGGGAAGTTTTGCGATCAAGGCAGGCACTGTAATATTATTTCTACGGTGGGCTGAATCATGCTCCATAGGCATAATATTTCAGCCAGCGAATTTATGGCCGAACGGAGGTCCATGGGCTGCAGAATATTTCACCAATGATCGGCCCTCAAATCTTTATTTATTTCGAACAAATCATAAATGGGCCAAAATCGGGTGGGCGGATGGGCCCAAAAATTGAGCACCCCTGATAGCCCTCATTACTCCGGCGGAAACGCACAGAGTCTAAACCAATACAACGGTCTGTTGAGCTTCGCTCCAGATTTGGTGCTGCCACCACCAAGTGCAATACCCATTCCCGCCAATCTCGTAGTAACTCAGAACCGCCCCGGCACATTGCCCGGGCAACCTTAAAACGTTTATGTTCACACCATTGTCCCACTTGAACCGCTATACTCTGGCACTTGACTTGAGTCTAAAACAAATTCATTTAGTCCGTTGAGCCTTGCTCCAGACACCAGCCGGAGATCCTGTTGTGCTTCAAGCACATAAACCAAAAACCATCAAACCCTTTCCACGAGAAGCACCCTGCTTACTACTACAAGTATTGTAGTCAATCAGAAGTAGAACCAGCTGCTGTTAGTGGCTGAACTAGAATCAGAAAATAGAGTCCCAGAAGCATACGAAGAAAATGCCCCGCATTTTGATGATAACCAGCCGGAGGAGCTCCCTCGGTTTTCTGGAGTACATTGAACGTATGATGGAGATAGATGAAACAGCGGCTGACCGGAAAAATGAGTTTCTGGTCAGATATGCTCTCTCTCGGCTGGCCAAGGAAGAAAAAAAGCCGCTTGATCCTGATGTCATTCAGCGGAGTCGATCCCAGGCGATCCCAGGCCACACAATACCTGGCGATACCTGGCGAGCCGGGTTTCTCACTGGGGTTCAGGTGACGGGAAATTTTTGTGCACAAGTCGAACAAATCGTTCAGTTCACGGTTGGTTCGCGGGTGGACCCAGGCCGTCCTCGACGGTGTTGCCATCACTCTGTGCCGACCATCTTGCCGGGATCAAATTTCCAAACTCGGACAGGGCAACTCAGGAGTCGACTGTCGGATTTCGGCCTGCGGCACGTGGTGTCAACACCTTTCTCCTCTCGCCAACGTCTCGTCGAGCCTCAACGAATCTCAGCGACCCTCAGGCAGCATGGAAAGCCTCATGGTAAGGTTTTTTTAACTCCCAACTTCCCAGCTCAAACCTCCGCAACTCAGACACCCTCTGTCGTTCATCTCGCCAAAGAGCCGCGACTCCCAACCCGCCTAGCTCAAATTTCACGACCACATTTGGGAGCGCCGAAGAAAAAATCCCCAAAGAAGATCGTGAAGGGTGAGCGTCACTGGCGCTTTGCGAGCCGATCCCCCATTGAGCACTTGATTTAGAGCCTGAGCCCAGTCGCAAGGTATTGGGAGACCATTCCTGCGATTCCTGAGACTGAGCATATTGATTTAGACACTCAGATTCAGTCGGAAAAGGAAGCCTCGCCCCGCGTCCCAGTGCAACGACGGTTCGGTGACTAGCTTGGGCAAAGGAGCGCCGAAGGGGGCCGTAATGAGGAATCAATGCGTGTATTTCAGTCAGGCAGCAGGTGATGAAATAGTATCTTTGAAGAGGATTCAAACTGAATTCCTTTCTAGCAACATCCACGCCCGTCGTCTCGCAGAAGGATCCTGAATTGGTTCACCAGGGAACCCCGCGCCCTTGGACTCGCTATCGTCACTAACGGCGCATGACCCAAAGCCGAAGGCAACGGATACGGCGATGTATGGACGATGGGCAAACGTAAACACAATTGTACAAAGAGATGTGAGCAAGAGACAAACGAGATATGGAGGCGAAACAGCACTCTGGATGATGACGTTTAGATTTTGCGAAGCCTTTGAGATTGGTCCCCACGATCAAATTCCCGATATAGTAACAAGATGGACCTCCGCTCCGCTCCGGTTTGAGATGAACGGACTGCGAGCCATGAATATTGTTTTCTTTCTTGGTAACACCCACACGCACAGCATGAAATACAGTCAATTAGGTAGGTAGGTAGGTAGGTAGGTAGCTTAACATAACATCAGAATGAAGTTCGAACTCACGCCCGTCGCTCTCCACAGAAGAATGGAGGCGGCGACAGCACTGTGGTGATATGAAGGGACAAAGATCGTTCATTCGACATACGGAAATACAGCACATGGACGCTGGTGAACCCGCAAAATTTTGACAAATCCGTTTGAGCCCAATCGAGCACGGATTGATTTGTTTGAGGGCCGGCAGTACAATTTTCGGGAAGTCCGAGGGTCATATTGGGAGAATTCGAGCGGAACGAAACAGCGAGGCTCGATCCCTAGGCGCAGTTTAAGGGAGCTTGAAGATGATTTCCACAGCAATTGTAGAAGGAAGGTCCCCAGCAGCAGTCGACTGAATCATCACCTCACCCCTTTATTAAAATTACGTGCGTCTGTCTGTCTGAAGCCATTTCAAACTCCGCCATCTGTCAATCTTTGCACTAGCCTTATATTGATTATCAGCTGATCTTGCAGACCGGCCCGTTATCCGACCGGCCCGTTCTCCACATCGATTAATAATCAAAACGTGGTCCCAACTGCCACGTGACCGTCGCGTCGCGTCTTTTTTCTGCTGTCGTCGAGGTCAATTGGGTTGTGATCTCGAAACCAAAGCACCCACCAGAAACAAAAAATCATGTTCCTTCATCTCTCCTACTTCAATGATCAGATGCTGTTCGTCTCTCTCCTTATAAAATTGCGGGTGTGCCCCATTCATCAATTCTTAATCAATTTCATCAATTCTACCCTTAACTTGAAGGATGCGCGCCGGGAAGAAAATTCTGAACATGACTGCGACCCGAGAATTATATTTTCTCCGAAATGTATGAATTTACTTGCATTTCTATTTCATCAATTCCGCTGCTTTGAAGGATGGGCTGGGTAGAAAATTCTAAACTTGACTGCAACCTAACAAAGACTACAAGATTCATTTACTTATTGTCTTGCTAGAATTCGGTCCACACTCAGAGCTGCAGAATACAAATTGCAATACATGTACCGCCGGTGGTTTTGGCAAAAATTAATTGCCAGCATTGTTTGGGTTGTTAGCCAAACCACTTCAATTACAATTTTGCTGAATTTTTCATGAATTTCATGAAGTTTTCGATAGTTTGGTCCGTACTTTACTTGCATCATTGCCTCACACAAAAAAAAAATGAGTGTTTTCTGAAAAATCGACTATGCGATATAGCAAAATTTAAAACTTATTTTCATTACGAATTGGGCTGTCCATTTTGGGGTATCTACAAAACACTCAAAATGACAACATTGCACTGCACATTGTGACCCCTAAACTCCATTGATACCACTGTACATCTCCTTCACATAGCAACATATGTCTCTCCATTCGTCGGACTGATTTTATTATTTGTTTTCTTATGCAAACAGCTGTAAATCCAGAGGTTTTACATTTTGGATTTCTGTGATCAATAAAGGGGGAGCGGTCCCCCGAGCACTTGCTCTTTATAAAATTACATGTGTCCGTCTGAAGCCACTCCGCTTTAAACTCCGCTGATGCCGTACACCGTGGCAGTTTGCCGCCCTTGATTGTTGGCAAATTGTTGGGTTCCCATGCTACCGGCCCGCAGGCAATCAATGATTCGGCATTGCCGGTACTACGTCATTTCCGACAAGCTTTGACAGACACTGCCCTGAAGGATTAAATATGCTCAACAAGGATCATGAAACACTTTAGGACCCTTAAGCTACGTTGTATACACAGATTGTTGAAAAAAGGGAGCAAAAAAGGGAGCAAAAAGGGAAGAAAAAGGAGATAGATGTGGGGGGTTTCACAGTAGACTTTTTCCTGCCCTTTTTCGCAGCCTTTTTTTCGTGGATTCTTGCAGTTTTTGAGGTATCGACTTGGTTTTTTCCCCTTTTCTGCCCTTTTTATATGCCAGATGCCAAAAGGGAAAAAAAATCTGGTGAAAATCGATGGGAAACTGAAAAAGGGGGGAAAAAGGGAACGAAAAACGGCGCAAAAAAGTTTACCGTGAACGACCCTATTGGCAATCACATTTTGAACACTGCGGGTATGCCGTTCAGTCTGGCTTCCTCGCCGTAGAGTTGCCCAGCTCGGAGCCTCAAGTTGGAGGAACTCTCAGTTTTATTCGGAGACCAATCTAGGGAAATTTCATTCGATTTCTCCCAATGTCTAGGCCTTAAAGGGACTCAAGGCTGAAATAGCGGCCTTTCAAAAGTGGGAGACGGCGCGAAGCGCCTTCGACCACTTGTTGATATATAAGATCAATAATTAAACACTTGAGGTAAATTTGAGGGCGGAAAAGTGGGAGAAAAACTGCCATTTCAAACGATGGGCGCGCCGTTTTATATATTGGGAAGGGACTACGTGGCCCCCGGCCAGATGAATAGAACCAGGCTGCGCCGTAGGGAGCAGCAACTGCGCTCAACTGCGCCTGGCCAGGAAAATACTGCGCATAGGTCAGCGGGACGACGGTAAATGAAGAGGCAGTGTCCGACGTCACTGGAAATTGAGGACAGAAGGAGTTAAAAGTAAGAGCAATAGCAGAGGAAAACCGAAAGGAGATTGATATATGGGGGAATAGCACAGCCGAGGAGCCATTTGCTTAAAGAACGGTTAATCGTTGCACGTGATGTCCGTGTGCCCCCCCAACGGGGTCTCCTCGCACGTTGGCATCACGGACAATGAGGCCGTCGACAGATAGAGCTTGTGAGCCGAGGCGGAAGGATGATGTAAATGACGGACGTATCAACGCAGAGAACGGCGGGCAGAAGAGGAAGTTCATTGTTGGTGTTATGAGTGCTGCCTGCCCTAGTCTGATTCGCAGTACAGGAACTGTGTGAGGACGGTGCTGAGCCGCATGGGCTAGGAATGGCTAGGCGGGAATTGAATAGTTGAGGGCTCATCAGTGCGGAGAGTTTCTGGAGTGCGGAGTGTGAAGGCTATAATTTGCAGTATCACGCACACGCCTCAAAATGCTATTTGGCGGAAACTTGGCGGAATTTCATCAAATAAAGTTGAATATTGGGCTTTCACATGGGCCAATGCTGTTTCAAAGCTTTTCTCTGCATTATATCTGGGGGTTGAGGCCCTATTTGACAAATGCTTGGAAATTGTCACTTCACTTATCTGAAGTCTAGGTCGATCCTTGGCCCTGTCTTTTTGAGTACCTTTTTGAACGTCTCAAGTCCTTTTTTCACCTTTTCATGCCTTTTGCCTTTTCCACCTTCTGCAACCAGACACACCTAACATTCAACATAGATTATTAAAATACAAATCTACCGCAGATGACTCCTGGAGCCGGCAGGCTGGTTTCTCATCCCCGGCACCCTTGTCGCCCTCGTCACCATCGTCGTTGTGATTACCGTGGTGGCGAAACACCGCGGGGATATGCCGCAATAACAGAAGCCGTTCGACCCTCCCAAACCAAGAGAACTTGTTGCGGGACCATCTTATGTGGGATCATGCTGCAGGGCGCGTAGTGCTCACTTCGGTATGAGCCAGCTAACCGCGATATACATCTTACGGAGGTTTGGGGTTCGGCGCATCGCTCCTCAGACATACACTCCTTTCTGCCACCACTACCTAGGCCCTGCTCACATCTACACCAGTCACTTGTTTGTGCGGTAACCTACCATCAATTGATGGTAAAGTCACTGCTGTACTAGTCTCTCCTAGACAGGCCAAAATGGCTGCCAAGGACAGTTTGAAAGCATGCTATGACGAAGGAAAGCCATTGCTGGTTTGACGAAAAATACTCGCGTCCTAGTTCGGAATCTGCTTCGACACTTCGTTGAAATTGAGACAATAACCTCAGTGGTAGCAGGCAAGGCCGTAGATTCAGTGAGTATGTTTACAGTCTTAGGGAAGACTAAATCTCACCAGTTATCAGATGCGACTCCACCTCCCACGAATCAATTTTCATTTTCAACCTCAGGGCTTTAACTATGTTGTTCACAGAAAACAGATCCCAAGCCCTGTGTTATGCAACCACTTTCAATGGATGCCAGGGTCTTACTGTCCAAAAACTCGGACTAGACCTTCGGAGAGCGGTCTTTTCTCATGGCCAGCTGTATTCTGCAATAACGCGGGTTCCTGATGCGGAAAATGTCCTGATTCTTAAGTATGTAGACGATTTTTCAACCTATACCTCTAACATTATTTGGAAAGAGCTTCTGCTGTGAATGTTCCTATTACCACTGTAATTGCCAGATCTCTCATGTATCTTGCCTTTTGAATGCAATATGTGTTCGAAAGTGGGAGCCGGCCCCCGAAGGGGGTCGGTGAGTGCTTGTCACTCTCTTTATAAAATTAAGCACTTCTGTCCGTCCGAAGCCTTTTTAAAGTCCGCTGAATCTCCGCTGACTCCGCTGAATCTCTGCTAATGCCGTATGCCGCGGCAGTTTGCAGCCCTTGATCGTCGAGTTCCCGACTGCTACCGGCCCACAGGCAATCAATGATTCGGCATTGCCGGCACCACGTCACCCTTCCGACAAACTTTGCCTGGCGCTAACATTGACAGATGCCTCCCACCGTACCGAAACAAAGGTGGCAGCGGCAAACATGTTCTATCTGATGACAATCGGATCATGATGAGGTTGAGCAAGTTAAAGAGTCGGAATGTCCAGCGTTTTGCAGGTCTTCCCAAAGAATGCTTGGGCTTGTGGAGATTTACGGATCTAAAGGTTGAATTAAATTTTCGAGCAATAAAAAAGGCGAAGGGGATACCTAGTGTATGAGAGCTAGTCCTTTGCCTACAGCGTCTCCCGCTGCAATTTTTTCTTCCTCTGTATCACCGTCCTCCTCTTCATCCTCACCACCTTCTCCCTCTTCATCGGACTCATTGCTTTGCAACAACCCTTCGAGCTCATCGACGTCGAGGTTTGGATTATCTTCGCGAAGGCGGGCTCTGATACGCTTGCTGTCGGTCATGGGCCAGACGTCTCCGAGGCCTTCGCCGTTGCTGAGGGTTCGAGTTGGTCGTTCGTTGTGTTGGTTGAGTTGAAATAGGGCAGGAGCTAATTAAATACTAGTGGCATGATATATCTTTCAAAAAAACACTGATGATCACAGCATAATCCTTTGAAATATCCCCAGTGAATGAATAAATAAAAATTATAATGACCATGGTACACTCAAATTGAACATCGCGCCCTTGCGGCAAAGTAAACAATTCTATCTGGACTCCCAAATTCATGAGGAAACAGAAATCAAGGTCGTTTCACAGCATAGATTCAAACAAAACACAATTTCAGTAATACAGTTCTTCTGCTTCGGCCTCCGCCACCCACTCGTCCTCCTGAACATCATCCATCACTTGTGTTACCGCCATGCAGGAGTTCGGGAGTCGCATTTCTGGACAAAATCAAGGTTAAGAGTTCCTAGTGGTAATCACATCACACACCTTTCATAACGGTCCAACGCATCAAGAACCGTGGCCAGCTTGTCAACGCGTTTCGGAATTGAGGCTAGCGTGGTCTTCAGGATTGTGGCGTCCTTGACAACGAACTTGTACACGTCGTACTGCTCCTTCAGCTGGCAAACTGTCATTTTGTTGATCACCGTGCGGCTGTGTTCGACGCCAACATCATGCAGCGCGGCATCCCTCGCCTTCTTCTTCTTGGCAGCGACCTTCAATTTCTGTCGATACACCTGCGCTTTCTTCTCGAGCTCCTCCACGACCGCTTTTCGAAATGCCGCGCGCTCCCCATTCCCTTCCTCGAGCCGGATTTGACGCATGATGTGGAGAAGATCCTCGGGTGTGATGTATTTTGCCGCAAAAGCCTCCGTGTCATTTCGCCGATAACGCTCCATGGCTGAGAAAGATTGTGGTGTGCTATTTGGGTGGTAACGGATATGAACACGCCAGCTGCCGAGTCCGCCCTCGTTATGGTCGTTTGTGGATGGAACGTAGAGCTTCGAACGAATTTCGGCGGGGATGAGATCGATGGGACCACCTTCG
Source organism: Mycena olivaceomarginata (assembly GCA_029378375.1). Classification (NCBI taxonomy): domain Eukaryota; kingdom Fungi; phylum Basidiomycota; class Agaricomycetes; order Agaricales; family Mycenaceae; genus Mycena; species Mycena olivaceomarginata. The sequence goes on along the minus strand of JARKIC010000578.1, from coordinate 164,723 downwards.
GCAAACTCTGGCGTGAAGTGCACCCAAGTATCGGCCGCACCGGAGAACATCGCGCTTATCATCCTGGGCAGGTCGGGGAGATCTGGGGCAAGTGTCTGCGCAGCAAGGAGGATGTTTATATCGTGAAGAGGCTCGTTGTCGAGTGTGAGATGAGCGGAGGAATGGATGGCTGCGGGGTCGAGGAGAAGCGAAGGATCATCTGCAATTGAGCGGCAAAAGTCAGATACGTGGCGGTTCAAGTCGACAATCCTGGGATCAAGAAGGTTTGGCAACATCCCGTTCTCGTCTCGCTTCCGGGCGGTCTGCATGTAAGGAGCTGAGATGCAGGCACTGTACAGTGACGCTGAGACAACCTCCGCTATCGTTCGAGGGTCATTGAGGGCCTTCAACACGTTGCCCTCGACATGGTTCGCACCTGCCTTCGTCTTTCCATCGCAAATGTTCTCCACCAATTGAATGAGGAGAGGGTAGTGCTTGGTAACGACAGCTGCCGCTCGACCATGAGATCCATAACGAGTCTGGGAAGTGGCAGGGAAGCGCTTGACATCGGTTTCACCACAGAGGTCGAAAAGGTTCTCCTCCATAAACATCCGGTATTTGTCTTGATAGCCCTTGTCCTCGTCCTTGTGTCGGAGTAACGCGCCGAGCAGTGCAGTCGCTTTCACGATTCCCCGAGCGCTTGCGTCCTCGGCAGCCTTGACCGCCGCGCTACCTTTCTGGCCCAATCGGATTGTCGAATCGTTCGCCTTGTTTGCAAGCAGGACAGGTTCTTCGCCCTCAGGCCATGCGTCTCCCATTTTGCGACAGCCACCTGCTAACGTGTTGGAGTCTTTATGCGAACAGCAGCCGCCGAACAGGAAAAAAATCGGCAAGCGCCTTCAGGTCGTCAGAGAGTGCGTCAAATGCGTCTTCGCCGAGCTGCGCGTCCACTATGCTGCGTGTTATCGATGCGCGCTCGCCTTCCGTGCTGCAAGGCAGTGAGCGGTGTCAGCAATGCACAGAAGAATGTGAAAATACGTACAGTTCGTCAAAAGACTTGCCACTTTTCTCCTCAATCTCGTCCTGTGAAATGGCTAGAACTGCGTCGAGAAGCTCCTCGATGGACAACGCCTCTGCCTCCTGCGATCCGAGGTCCTCAATCAGAATCTGGTGCTTCAGGTCGTCCTTCTCGTCCTTCTTCGCCTTCTGATCGTTGGCGTGGTCAGACATCTGCGCTAATTCCTTGCGGAACCAATCCTTCCAACTCATCGAAATACCCACAGCCTTTGAAGATGGGCAGTTGGTGAATGCTGCAGCAACTTTCATAGCGAGCAGCTTCTCTCCCTCGACCTGTGAATGCGCCGTGTGACTTAGTGATGGGGCAACTTCGAGGAATCTGGTTCGTGGCTTCCATGTCGAAGAGTCAGAGTCGTCCACACCAGGAGCGTAGGTGGGAACGATGGCGGAGATGTGGCGGGATTCATAATTAATTTTTCGATGTCCGGTGCCATCAGAAGATTCAGTAAACCCTGCAAGAGTTTGAGAAAATATAAACGGGCATGAAAACAGAAGAATACCATAGCTCATCGTAATTTCGCGCCCAATCTGTATCAAGGAGATATACCCGCCCTCCTTCTTGATGCGGCCGACAGTACGCGGTGTAATGGTGAACTGGGTGACGTGTACACGGAAGACCTCAGCACACCACAAAATAATATCCTTGACCGAATCCTCTGAGCATCCCGCTCCGCACAATCGCAGGATCAGTCTACGACACTCCATTGAATACATATGTCCTGTCTTCGCGCTCCAAGTTGACGTGCCTTGCGCTCGGCTCGGAGAGATTTCACAAGCACCTTCGATTTCATAGACTGCTCAAGCAAGCGGCCCTCCAGGCGACTGCCTTCCACGGCAAGAGATGTAGAACGTCGACATTCACTTTCGAGCCGAGCTTCCAAGGATGCGAGAGACTGTGTGTATGCCTTCGATTCCGTTCTTTTCGTAGCCAGAATAGATGGAATAGGCTTGAAAGATTGCCCTGAGACTTTTATTTAGAGAGAAAGCACACAGGCACGGGCTTCTCGGCTAAACAGGATGACATGAAGGAATGTTGCCTTGTGTCTTCAAATTCAGTTGATCGCCTACCTTGCGTCTTTTCTTCCTTCGGCTCTCTTGGACAATATGGATTCATCTTTAGATGCATTAGATGCATGATTGCTGATATATAGCATGATAAATAGCTCTATAGAGCTCTAAAATACCGAAAATCACCGAAAATTACACCACTCTCCATTTCTCTCGGGCTGCTAATTGGGTCGGCCTGCGAGTGTTGCTGTCAATGTCATTTAACTCTTGCTTCATGTTGTCCAGTTCTTCTGAACGTTAGTTACGATCGCCAGGACTGTCCGGATCTGAATTGCAATCCTAAACGGGAAACCGCGTTTTCGCCTTCAAAATTTTGGCCTACATTCCAAAATTCCGCTCTCCGTCCATTTTCAGCAAAATTGCCTTCACCTCCCCTGTGCTGGGGTCCACCGCCGATCATCGCCTCTAACACTCCTTGCCCTACCTTTCTGCCGATTAGCCAAGTTTCTGTCAGCGCTCGAAACGTACCCAATTTGGGAAATTTCATTGGGTGAACCTATGATGTATGGAAACAGTTTCTATGGTCTGCGACATCAACATACGAGTCGTGCACGACTGAACACAATCCACAAGCTTGTTCAAGACATCCATCTGCTGTGTGTGTTTCTCCGCATCCTGTTTTGAACAGGCCTCCAAAGCGGCTTTGTCCTCTTCGATTCGTCGATTGAGGAGGTCATCGAGGTCAGTATTTCTCCTCCTGCGTCGTTTAGAGGCAAATTATGGCAAGAGAATGTCGATAGCCCTCATCACTGCCAACATTTACAGCCATTTAGATCGCGCTTAGAGGCATTATTGCACCTTCCAGAGCGCAATTACTGGTTTACATTTTGGACCGCGTGACCCTATTTAAATTACCTTTTCAATGGTCTAAAAATGTAGCTGCTACAGCCTCAATAGAGACTTTGCGGCAGCCATCCGAAGCCACCCGGTTGCCGATCGGGCATGCGGTAACCGGTAGCTGTGGCTGTTGTGGTGGCCCAATGTATGACGTCGCACAACTCCACCTTTGCTTCTTTACCACATTAGCCACTTTGCGATGCAGCCATTGGAGCCACCCAATGGCTGATTCACGTTGCGTCATCTGGTGGCTCCGCCCGCCAAAAATACCTACGGATGGCTGTTGGAACGGTTGAGTATAAATTTAGCGTGGCGGAGCCATCGGGTCGCGCAACGCAAATCAGCCATTGGGTGGCTCCAATGGCTGCATCGCAAACACTCTATTAACTATGCCCGCTTCAACGCATGCGAGAACAGCGAAACAGGGCGGCGCCGCTCTTGTAGAGCCAACTGGCCCTGAACAACCCGATAGTGACCACGAAACAGACTCTGACTACAACAAGATTGACTCCAGAATGGCTCTCTCGCTGGTGAACGGGTGCAAGAGGGTACACGCTGTTGGAGTTACGAGTTATGTGCGCGCACTGCCTCTGTGGCGCACTCTGTTACCAGGTCCCCGCCATTCATTCCTGTGCCCGTACTTGTACCTGACAGATTAAATTTGTACCTTAATGACAGCAAAGTAATATATATGTAGTGTAGATAGCGAAGAATTCCCCGCGCGTTTGCAACGGGTTCACTGCTAATATGGGATTGCTCTATTGATTCCAACACATGCGGCAGCAGCATGGCAGCCACCGGATCAGCCACAGCCACTGGTTACCGCATGCCCGATCAGCCACCGGGTGGCTTCTGGAGTACAGCCCCAGTGGAATCATGCAAAGTCAAGCTGACCACCTGCTGGCGGGTCACAGGGCGAGAAGCACGGCGGGGAAAAGAACGAGAAGTGTATACATAGTGTTGGCGGCGGTGGGGTGCCATTGGAGCTGGGGCGTGTCTTGCTCATCATTTCTGGGCATTATTTCGCACTCACTGCTCTCCTTAGTCCTTCCACCGACTTCTGGGGAGAAGACAACGGCATAAATGCCTGGACGCTGCGCCAGCGATATTGCGAGAATGCTGGCTTTGTGGAGCAAGATACCAAGAAGAATCGGTGATAAACAAGTATGTAACATCGAAGATGGCTCGCCAGCCAACAGTGGCAAAAAGATAGGAAACGAAAGCCTGAGGATCACATTTTGAAGACGATGTGGGAGACTGAATTTCTAGGAGTGACACACGAAGGCTCGGAAAGACATCCGTCAGCTGAGACAACAGTAGTCATGTCAGGGTTTCATGGTGTCCGACATCCGAATAATCCCTCTTCGGCCACACCAGGCCGGGCAAGGTGTTGCAACAGCCGGGGATGGGCTGCAGCACCGGAGTGAAGTAGGCCCGCGTACCCGAGGCAGTAGGCGGCGTAGAGCGTTGTGTGGCCGGGAATGACGCCGAGCATCAGGGAAAACCTCCCCTGATATTTTTGCTGAAATATTTTGTGGCCACCAAAATTCAGATATTTTGTCAACTTTGATAGGAATTCTAGCAAAAGTACTTGCGTTGTTGCGCATTTTGCGGAGTCCTAATATAATTTTGCTCATTCTACACACGGGAATAGCCAGTGGCCTCTGGTTTTGACGGTGGCAAAAGGGAAAAAGCGTGGGAACCGGCACGTGATTGTTGGCCGGGCAAGTTTGGCCTCCTCGTGGCGAGCTCCAATACTCTCCGAAAACAATTTCAAAGGAAAACCCTGAATTTCTCAGCTGCTGTGACCTGTCTGTGTTTTACAGTGCGGCAACCCAGTCACAACTACAGCTCCTGAGCCCACTCAGCTTACCTCTCTGCCCTGCGTTCCCTAAACGTCGACGCTGACCTCCCCTTCTCCATCTGTGAATCTATCGTCGTGCAGCGCCTCGTCCGAGGTATCAAGTGTTTCCATGGCGAGAAGGACCGCAGCCAATCACCCAGCTCATCTAGTCTCTCGTAGACAGACGCTATAACAAATGTGTGCTCGCAAGCTCGCATGTTATAGTCTGTTGACTAAGGTGAGTGTTTGATCGGTGATGGCCTTATTATATAATCACAAAAGTTCATGGCCGCAAAAGCACCATTTCTGCCGCATGTTTGGCCCAAATTCCTCTTCACACTATCTATTGGAAAGGAAAAGAATGGACTTTGGTTGTCTGTTCACCGCTAGAACACCGTAATGATGTGAAAGTCTTGGCGGCTGTCATATTCGCGGTATTGTGATTCCATGATGGGCGAGGCAAAAATTGGCATTCTGACCTGACAGAACTGTTGAATACTTGTCTTTAAACAATTTGGCTCCTTAAAGCTTTCTCCAAAGGTGACTCAGGCAGAGACGGAAAGGGACCGAGAATTCAAAGTCCGACGATTATGTAATAACTTCATCACCAATCAAGCCCCACCCGATAAACTCCAGACTACAGCTCATCCTACTCGCCATCCTCACACAGCTCCAACTCATCAGGAAAACCCCTCCCAGGAATTTTCCCGCATTTTCGCGAAAAATTGTTCAAAATATCTTGAATTCCTTGAATGAGCAAATTGTCCCAGAATATGTTACTGGGGTTTTTCATTCAAATCGACAGGGGGTGTGACGCGTGACCTGATTTACCTATTCGACATTTTGACAGCGGCTGAATTTTTTGCGTGACACCCCCCAAAATTTCGACAATCTCAGGGAAATTTTGACTTTTTTTGTGCTCCTGGGGGGGGGGAGGAGGATATTCGTGGCGGCTTGGAGGTTTGACAAAGGCCTTCGTGTCGCGTGACATCGACCAATATTCGACATCGACAGAGGGGTCCGTGATGCGTGACTGTCGATTTGAATGAAAAACCCCAGTATATAGTACCACCGTCTCTTTGTTCTTTCCCTCACCTCGCTCGCTCAATGGCTGCTTCTGCACTCTTCTGCAACTTACCGCTTTCAACATCTTTCAATCCTGGCTCAGAGAAGTCTTGCATCTCACTAGACTGGGTCTTGGCCTCGTCCAGATCTACTGCTAGCGGAATTCTCACTTTGCTCTATGGAAATCATGAGTCTTTCAGTCAGCTCCCCACTGGCTTATGATCTTGTTCTCGGCCAGGACTGGCTGTTCTTCTGTTGAGAAACTTTACCTGGCACCTCTTTTCAGCTTACCTCTGGTGTCATCCACACTGGCTCCGTTTCAAGTATTATCCCATTCCACACGTCATCTCTTTATTAATCCATGTTGTCTGACCACCTGCTTCATGACCATCCTCCGGCAACTCCTGATCATTGGAACAATATGTCACAAGGTATTTGGTTTGCTTGCTATTGAGACTGGTCGGTCCCCACTAATTCACACTTCACAGATTCTCATGGGGAATCTGGTGCCCTTAGCCGGCTATCTGATTCCCCGTGCCGTATATCTCGGGCATCTGGCCCTCCGATGATGTTTTGATACAAGTGTCTGATTGTACATTGGCCTCCGGGCTTTCAACATCAACACCTGGATCTTCTACAATGGTGATGTCCTCCAGGTCTGCTATATCAGCCTCCGGGCCTTCAACCTCTGCCTCCGGGCATGATTTGATGCAAATGACTCCTCTGCACCTTTTGCGTGAAATCTTTTTGGGACATCATATATCTGTATTTCATAGTGATCTCTCCACAATACAACGTTCTCTTGAACTTCATGCAATCCCATTTAGCAACCTCAATTTAGTTCGATGTAGGTGTGTTCTCCACCATATAGTTACCGGTGCATGCACAGATTACCATATTGATGCAGCCAAATTCCCTCGACCAGACCGTTCAGGCTGCCGTGCTATCTGTGGTGGTTTTGCATCAGCCGCTGATATGTCTATAGCAATATTGAATATTGTGCTTGAAGCTGATCAGACTCAGTCTCGCATATATTGCTGCTGCTTTGAACATCCATGTCTCTGGTGTGCGAAATTTACGTTTCAGGCTTTGTGGTGAACTACAAAAATATTCAGAGAACCTTTGTTCAGTAGACATCAACCATCGGTCTTCTGCTACAGTTTCTGAATTGTTCCACTCCTTTGAGAAGCTTCGAAGGCCGGCACTGATATCCATTGCTGCTTTAAGATTCTGAACAAGGCAACAATTGAATTTCTCTGCACCCAAATCACGCAGCACATAATCTCAGGGCATTGTTCACAAAATTCAGAAACTCGTTGTCCTGAATTTGTCTCTGATGTCGATCTACATGTACCTGACTGTGCAGATGTCCATGATGAATCGAATTGACCCTGATTTACAGGTGCATATACTTTCCGCTCTCTATGGAAGTCAAATTTCCCAGAACTCGATACACCGTATTCTATCTAATTTGGAAGTCGATCATCATGATTCAGAAAGTGTTGGCCAGTTGCGTCAGAAGCTGAAAGGTTACATCAATGAATTGTGCAAAGGTAAAAATGCAGAAAGAATTGAACAGAACAAGCTTGAGGCACAAATGTCCCATCATCAGACACCGCAAAATATCCGTGATTCCTGGCCTCAGCTCGTCCCTCAATCACTGTAAAACAAACTTCTGAATTGTTTCCGCCAAGAAACCTCTTCAGAAGCTCTATCCACATTTACGTGTGCTTCCTGTGCCAAATCAGTACCTCTTTGAACTCACTGTTCACTTCCTATTGATTATTCAATATTAATGTTCTCAAATGTCCTGATTTGAAACCTGAGGAAGCAAATTTGCTGGACCGGTATAAATGGCTACACTGGTTCCAATCCACCTACCATGCCCTTTGATGAAGGTGCTTTGTTTGATGTGCTTGTGGATCCAGACAGTGTTTCTTTTCCTCCTGATGGTGGTAGACCAACTTTATCACTTTGCAAGAACTGTTATTCATCATTGAAGAATAAAAAATTGCCGGCATTGGCATTGGCAAATAGAAAATTCTTGGATTCTGTTCCTGATGAGCTTAAAATCTTACCGTGACTGAGGAAGCTATGATCACTCGCTGCCGCTCCAAATGCTGGATAATCCCACGGCCCGCTCTTTGACTCACCTTTTCACATGTATTGTATAGCCACCGATCCGAAGTATATAAGTAGTTAGCCGTATGATAGATACCTTTGGTCAATACTATCATTACACCAGTCACTCTGTTGGACCGACCACCCAACAACCCGTGTGCCGGAACTAGCCGCTTGCTCTCCGTCACACCCTTGCTATTACGATCACATGTGTATGCATACGCCCTCTGTCCAGAAAGCACTGTCCAAATGTTCAGATTATCAACTTGAACTCCCGGAAGTGCTCGCTTCACGAGGTGTGCACAACCGATTCCATATCAGCTTGCTACGACCATACTGTATCCCATGGCTAAACAATGCAAGTTGCGGGTCCCATCCTGCCATCCGGACACAATACCTAATTCTTCAGGAAGGAATCATTAACAAAGAATTCTTGCACCCTGGCGACGGAATGTCTGCGTCATAAAAGACCACCTCTCACGCACCGTACAGTTACATACTGGAGTAGCCCGGATGGGCTGCTCAGGTCGTCGGGCGGGGTAAATGTGGAGTCGGTAGGAGAGGTCGCATTAATTTTAATCGCGTTCCCGCCCGTAACCGCGTTCCCCGGGCCCGCAGATTCAACAATTTCGACTTCATCTTGCTCTGAGGTAATAGCCAGCGAAATTGTCTCTTCAGATTTTTTTCTCTGGCCCTCCTCATTGAGCCGGGGGACCCGCAAACTCTCCATTCCAAAACAAACAGGTGCAATTCCAAACCCGGCTTATGAATGCCGTGCAATAAGACCAAATTTGCTACACAAATCTCGCCCGACTGCTGGTTGCTTCTCAGTATTAGTTGCTTCTGCTTCTCCCATTTGGCAAGTGCTATGGAGCCCTTAACCTTGAGCGCCGTTCCAGACAGCCAAGTGGAATCATTCAAGTCCCCTCCGTCCCAGAGAACTTGGTATTGTTTTCCCTGACCGCGACGCCGTTCGGCGATAATCCTGGCGTTAGTAAACTCCCTCGGCGCATTCCTCCGCGCCAGATTATTCTCTCGTAATGAAGCGGGAGTGGGTGCTAGGATGATTTTACCAGAGTTGTCACATCCCAATTTATTCCTGGCTGCGGCACGGGGTTTATTCCGGGACTTTTCATTGTATGTACCTATTTATCCTACTGTTCCTGATTGGCGCCGAGCCCCCACGACGAGCTCAGCGCCGGTGCGACCAGAATTCCACATTCTCAAGCGCACGGACATCAGCCCTTTGACGCCCGGCCCACACCGGCGGAATAAACATACGATGAAATGAAAGTACCGGCCGGACCCAGGATTAAATTGGTGCCGTAGCAATTAGAGTTAAGATTGAAGCCACCGCAGTTCCGCGAAGGAATGACACATGTCAACACTCCTGACGATTGTCCTCAGCTGTAAACTGATAGCGCGGATGACCTAGATAATTAATAAATGTTGACCTGGCGTGCCTCCGCCAATCCTACCAGTCGGTTCGGGCCCCGCAGACGGGGTTGTCGGCATGGAGCTGGAAACGCCGGCGAACCCGACGTTCCCACATTCCCTTCCTTCACGTTCGCGTTCCCACTCGCAGAGCTCGGCGCCGCCTACGCCGTCGCTTACGCCCCCACCCATCTCCCCTCTCGCTGCGTATGCTCATGCGTCCTCATCGCGTTACATACCCTCACCCACAACGGCGCGCCCTGCAGCCCTTCCTACTTCGTCCGCGCATATGGCGTTGCAGCCGCCAGCCCTCAAGCCGCGCGTGATGAACAATGCGCCCCAGAGGCCCACCTTTGCGAAGCGCTGGTCGAATCGTTAGCGCGACTTCCAATGGGTGCCCAAACAGACATAAACTCGGCCTTCGACACGTCGCACATCGCTTACACCTCCCCAGGGCTCAGGTGCGCTCAAATGACAAATCCAAACAAATGCAAATGATACTGTGGGGAGGATATTGCATCAGCCTGGGTGTATGGACTGCCTCGGGCTGAGTGAGTCATTGCATCGGTGAAACGCTTGCTCCGTAGAAGGCAGTGAGGGATGGAGATGATGAATGATGACGTACCGCACATGCACGGTACCCCCCTGCACAGTTCCGACTCGTGCACTATGTCGACTAATCGGTGAGATAGAACCAAATATGCAAGTAGGACGTACGTGCCATTACCCGCACTCCTGACTCTGGGCTCAGATGGATTGCCAAAGCGCTCGGGAAGGTGCAGAGGCAAGCCACCGCCTCATCACCGGCGCACTGCGCACGACGTCCTCCCCGTCCACATCCGTCTCAACCGTTCCGCGTTCAACGCTGGCGCGCGCCTCGTAACTCTCCCCCCCTCCAACCCGATCCACCACATCGTGCGCCGATGCAGACGGATTCCCCACTTCCACCGCTAATACACGGACTCCGCACGACACCCCGCAGCTCAACGGCGCCGCCGAAAGCCTCAACGGCACCATCGCCGAGCAGATGCGCGCCCTCCTACTCGCGAGCGGGCTCCCGAAGTCGTTTTGGGGCCTCGGCGTCATGTACGTCGTCTGGCTTCGCAACCGCACGCCGATGAAGAAGACCGCACCGAGATCACTGTATGAAGTCATGACGGGCGAAAGACCCGATCTGAGTCGCGCACGGAAATTCGGGTGTGCGGAGTCGAGGCGAAGTGGGTCGGGCTATGGAGTCTCTCGACAGCCCCAAAATTTACTGGCCAGCAAAAGGCTGAGTGACCGTCAAGCGGGAGGAGGGATAAGGGAGCACTAGACATATTTAAGGTTTGAAAGGATCCCGCAAGATATTCACATTTTGAACCCCATGCCCCGGAATGGCATTCTGAATCACATGCTTTGTAATGCCATTTTGAATACTATTGAATGGTTTGATTCGCATTTTGAACCACATGCCCCAAAATGCCATTTTGAATGACATGCTTCGTAATGCAATTTTGAACACTATTGAATGGTTTTAATTTGCATTTTGAACCACATGCCCCGAAATGGCATTTTGAATCACATGCTTCGTAATGCCATTTTGAACACTGCTTCAAAATGCGAATTATACCATTCAATAGTGTTCAAAATGGCATTATGAAGCATGTGATTCAAAATGCCATTCCAGGGCATGGGGTTCAAAATGCGAATATCAGAACTAGGTGTCTCCCACTGCACTCTCTACTTCTGATTGAAAAATTGGAGGTACAGTACTTTGCTTGGCATCAGAGTTGCCAGTGTGGGAGAATGCCGCAATAAATAAGTGCAGCAATCGTTGCAGCCAGGGCTGAGCCTGACAGTGATACGTCGGCGGAGAGAGCTCCGTTGACTGATGGATTTGCGTTTAGTGAATACCAGCGGTAACAAGCATACCTGGTGGTCTGAGATCAGTCCGAGAGGTCAGTGTTGGACAAGGCTAGCATTAGTGTGGCTTGCTTGGGGAAGGTTGGCTACCCAGATTGTGGCTGGGCCAGCTGCCAATGGCTAGCAAGAGCTCACCATACACGTCGCTAGGCGACCATGGTTAGACAGCTGTCCAGAGCTAGCCTAAGGATAGCCACGGCTAGCAAGAGCTAGCTGTAAGTGCGGCTATGGGGGCCCGGAATGCAGTGATTATGCATTATGCATTTTTTGCATAAATTCCCGCCTACCAAGTCGGTGGACCAGACGGCCTACCTTTAGGTTTGACTTCATCGCAGTGTAGGACGTTCTTAGTCCCAGAGCTTCCAATGTTGGTTGAATCATCGGTGGGTCAGAATATGTACGCACGGGACTGTATTTATCTGCGTTCTATGATAGTATGGCGAGTGCCGGCATTGTGAACGAGGCAAGTGGCGGGGCTAGATAAATACCGACCTCATTGAGCACCACGTGGATGAAAACAGCACTAATATGTAATTATAATGAGGCGCCAGTACTCGGCTGCTAGTTCCGGCACAGAGAGTTGTTGGGTGGTCGAACCAACGAGGTAAGTGGCGTAATAGTAGGCACTGCATTCAAGGACCTCCTAGGCTCAGCGAGTCAAGATATGTGTAGGTCTGTATAGCTAAGTGTAGGTGGATACAAGGGGTGTGTGTAGGAAGACTACACCAACCCAGACACAAAGGTGGATGTAGCCCCTGTCCAGCTGTGTGTAGGTCACCTAAGCAGACTCTCTGTAGGTCTGTTTTAGTTGAGTGTGGGTACTACACTTAGCTCTACTGAGCTATACTGGTGCTACTTCTGTGAATTTCTAATCACAAGGTACCCAGGGTTATTGTCCTAAAACTATGTCTGTCTAGTAAGCTATGCAGACCTAGAGCCACCGACACACAGCTTGACTGACCTACCCACAACTACGCAGACCTATACAGAACTATACAGAGCTGGACAGAGGCTGTGTAGTCCCCTACACAGAGGTAGTCTGTGTAGCTCTGGCTAGAGACCTTGACTGAGGCTAAGTATAGGAGGGCCCTGAATGCAGTGAGGATTGACCCAAGAACTCTAGCTACTGACAAACGAGGTATATATACTACGATCGGCCGATTGAAACAAGGGATGATGGTAGTAACGCGTGGTGAGCGACAAAGTCCGGGCGTCGGGATGTCGGGACCAGTCAAGTGAGGTCGGGAGCAGTCAAGTAGGAAAGACGAGTGTATAGTAAAGTAGGGGAAGAGGGAAATAAAGGAAAAGGAATATAGGCGCAGGAGCGTACCGCTACAGATTCGAGCCTAAGGAGTCCGCTTCGGCTGTTGCTGAGCCAGATGGAGGTTTTGTTCAGCCCGCTGGCATCGCCGTACTTGTAGGATTTGTGGCGCCTAAATTTGGTTTTGCGCAACTGGTTGAGGCCGCCGTCACGAGGTTCCCATCAACCCATCAAAATCCCATCGCTTGCCCACTCCCATGTATTATTTCATTCAATTCGTCAGGGGGTGTGACCCGTGACAAGTTGAACCATTTCGTCACGTCGGCCACCCTGGATGGCCGTGACACCCGCCAAAATTCGACAGGTCTCAAATTTGAGGCATAGTAGTACTAAATTCTTCAAAGTGCATCAGCCTTTTGACAAATAACTTGTGACTTGTTTGGCCTTGTGAGCTTGTCGACAAGCTCACAAGGTCAAAAGTGAAAAAATTCGAAAAAACACCCCTTTGAAACTGCATATCATGCTCAGATCAATCCTCGAAAAAAAAAAAATTGAGATAATTTTTGACCTTGTGAAAAAATGGACACAGGTTGTGAGCTTGTCAACTTGCGACCTTGTTTGACCTTTTTTGACCTTGTTTGGCCTTGTACAAGGTCACAAGTTATCTGTCAAAAGTCTGATGTGGGGTCAGAGGAATTTTTCCTCTCAAAATTCCTGTTCCCACCACACACGGCTGCTATGACTGTTTTTGAGCTCGCTCCCTGCCCTAAAACCATGTTTTATGATCAAAATCAACGAGAAACTAAAGCTTTCAAGCCAAAATTGGTCTTCCGCGCTCCCCTGATGATTCCTGGAATTTCTTCGGCGCTTGCAGCAATTTTCGGCGCGACCGTGACAATAAATGTATTCGTCAACGGCGGCCGTGACCCGTGACAACGACCAAAGTTCGTCGCCGTCAACCCCCTCCGTGACGCGTGACTGACGAATTGAATTAAATAATACAGTACTACTAGACTCCGACATGAGCCGAAGACGGCTCGCAGTGAACATGAATTGAATTGAATTATGCCAAAGTGCGCGCTCGGAAACCTCGCAAACCTACCAAACCAACCTCGGACCACAGATCGCAAGAGGACGGCCAAGCCGCGGCAACACTACTGTCAGACAATGATAGGTAGAAACACGGAGGGAACCTGTTGAGTATAGTGGTTACAACCAGACCATTGCCGCAACTTGTGCATGTCTTGTTTGCTTTGTACATGTTCCTTGAAGTTAACCAATTGGATATGGCATAGTTGAACTTGAAGCGGGAGTGCAGTCGTTTCTCTTAGACTATGGTGTGGGCTCCACAGAACCCACTGTCAGAGCTTTCAATCCGGTTGCAGTGGTTGCATTTTATGGTTTTCACGCCCCATTCAATTGATCCGAAGATACTGGCCGCCAAATCATCAAGGTCAGTAAAAGTCGGGCCCTTAGACAATTTTTTCAGGGTAGTCATGATGTAGCATTCTTCTTATATGGTCCCTTGCTGACTCCAGTTTGTTCAATGCCTGCCATCCACATTGTGCACAAAGACCAACTGATCTTATTCCCATCGGATCTTCCTCAAGCAGAGCCACAGAAAAAGCGTGTTTTCATCGGCAAAGATGTGTTCGATGAAGAACCAGCCCCGAAGCGTCACAGGAAATATAGTCTTGCGCCGACACCACCGGGAGCTCGGAGGAGTACACGTACTAGGAAGGTACCATTATGATTTAATTAATCCCGTAGTACCGAAGAATCAAGGACTATTTGCTCTTCAATACTTGGATTTTATATGAGAACATCTGGTTAATGACGCAAATACCTTCCGAGGCAACTGTTCCTCGGGGTCATTTTTGTTGAGCAGCAGGTGATGTCTAAATTGGGAAGATGGTGGTTCAACATAAACGTAGCACATTACATACAATGAGTCATCAATTGAATCTAGTCTTGCATACAACTTGTATAAGACTTCAAAAAATATGAGGGTGGCACAAGGCGGTAGCGTGACAAAAGTGCTGCCACTGAGAGGCGGCACTTTCTCCATCAAGGGTGGCACGTGACTGCCGCCCCTTGGCGGCAAGGGCGGCACTGGCGGCACTGGCGGCAATTTCACCGTGCCCCTGCGTGGCCATGGTTGTAGGTCATAGCTTTGAGGAAGAGGAGGATGAATGTCCGGCGATGGCGATGGGAGTTTCTGAAAGTTCAGACAATTAGCTGTATTATAATAGTTTGTACAGCTGATTTATTTTTGCGCCAGTGCCAGTCTGCAAGTGCTTTTGCAGCATGCAGCGGCACTTCCAGCGGCACTACAGCGGCAGTTTGCAGCAGTTTGACTTATGGGTACATGTTGAACAGGGAAGAGTTGTAGCCAGATTGATAAACTGAAAGTTTCACCAGTTGATACCAGCCCTCTGAGCCCGCACTGTGGCGGTAGAGCGCGATTGTCAACCCCCCGGATTTCCGGACTTTGAAGCAAGCCCCTTCTGACGAAGGCGCGCGTGGCTTGTTTAGTTTTGATCTTCTGATGCGGCATCTCGCGGCTTTGTCGGAACGGGGCTTGTACCGAACCTAATAATCTGGTGCTCAGGTGGGAAGTCCTCAGTGGCGACGTGCCCCCGGTGGAGCACTCCCTGCCAAATATAGCCGTTTTATCACTCCCAGAAAAGCGTGACTTGGTATGGAGAGCAAATCAAATGCTGTCTACGACATTTCGGGACCTGTGTGGACGCATCATCGATTGATCGCAGGCTTTACCCACATCATTCCTCGCTTCCAGCACTCTCGTTTTTTATGTACCCCCTTCCAGCGTACACATTTTCGTACTACAAGTTCCCAGGACCCTGGATAAGCAACCAAAATTCCCGTCCCCAGAAATTTGGAATTCGGATACAAATCACACCAACTATCCAGACTGAAATCGAATTGACTGCTCTCGGCTGAGGTGTGCCTGCACTGCATCTCGGTTCGTTTACTACCAGCCTGCAATTGGATTCTGGTATGGTGAGGTCCGGAAATGCGTGCCGGCTGCAGAGGGTGCAGACAGGTTTGCACCGTCTGCCCGGTGGGTTTATTAGGGGCAAAGCTTCCTTCATTTAATTATGAATCGTCGCGTTTTGCTTTGCTGATGTCATCAAGGGAGGACCCTGATTCGAAAAATCGGGTCACATACACGTGTTGATTGCACTCTCACGCCAATCTGTGGCTGTGAGGAGAGAGAGAGAGGGAGGCGGCTAGAGGCCACCAATTCCCTTGTTGATCTAATGTGCACCGCCGTTTGTATGAAATGTTTGGCAGATGGTTTTGACCAAACCTTGTCAAAACATTGTCGAAGCATGGTCAAAACAAAAAGTGTCGAATCCGTCAAGGCTTTCTGAACCTGAATGTTTGAGAGATATTATCCCGAACATTTTTTTGGGGGTTTCAGGTATTTCGGCAACTTCACTTTGCTCAATCCAGTAATTCAGAATATAATAATCTAATGAACCTAATTAAACAATAAAACATGATACTAACTACATGTTGTACTCTCCGCTCTACGGGGCCATGCAATCCAGCGAGCTGCGTGTTGGTCATCCAACCGACCGGTTCTCACAACGATGCCAGTCGGCCCATGAAATGTTGAATGTTTGAGGGAGTTGCGCGAACCCCGTGGGGTGTGAGTGATGCAAGCCAGAGCTTTGACAGATCGCCCATTGTTCGATCAAAATCCTGGGCGCAAGTGCTTGCTGTACGGAAAACCCGCTGTATAACATTGTTGAGTGAGATGCAGCAGCAAACGAATGTAAGCAAAATCGAGTACATAGCACCACTTCATCAAAACCCGTATACTTTTTTGAAAACGGCTGTAAAGCAAGAGGGAAAATTTGAGCAATGGAACGGCGTAGGTAACGGACCGAGAAGGCTACTTAACAAGACGAGGCCACATAAGAAAATTGGCTGGCCCCATCCAACCACAAAAAAAAAATGGAATTGGTTGCAGAGGATATCATGAAGGTCGAAGTCAGTATTGATTCCTCCAGCTGAACGACTGCTCATTTAATTTGACCAAAGGAATATGCGCGCTACACCTATTCAGTTCCCCAGTCGGGATTCTCCCAGTGGTCAAACATCACGATAGCCATGCGCGCCAAGCGAGAGAGCAGGCGGGAAGCAGTTCTGACCTACTCGGTTGCCCTAATCATAAAATACTCAAGATCAAGTTCTAATGAATTAGAGGAAGAGGGGGCCCGATGGTTCCTCGACACCAAAGGATCCCGTGTTGAATGGACTTTCAGCGATTCCTTCTCAGCTAGGCTCATCAGTTCTCGCGTTTCAGGTGATCGAGGATCTGCCTGAGGCCATGAAACGGACATGCTACAGTCCAATCTTGATTGGAACACTCATAACTCTGTTTCTAGAAAGAGCGTTTGGAGAGGAGGGAATTCGAACCCTCAAAATGATGGACCAGGCCGAGAACCTGAATCAGACAGTAAAAACACTTCATTTTGTGCTTGTGAATGAGCTTGGTCCTTGCGGAGGAGAACAATATGAAAGGCTAGGAGAGGGAACTGGATGAAGAGGGCGATTTATTACCATTACCCCCGGAGTCAAAGAGGGTCAGTTATGCTTCTGGGAACGAGACCGAAACTTGTACATATTTGTGCCCCCTGAGTGGAATTTTGACTAACAGAAAACAGCACTTCTGGATAACAGGGATTCGTTACCATCCCTCTGCCTATCAGGACCTACTGGATTAGATTCAGATTCAAACTCCCGGGATATAGCATCGCTGCTGTTCAGGGACAATCCGGCTGATGGTGATTTTTGGGAAGCCAAGCGAGATCGTAAAGACGGGGTATCGGACAAATGGACCCGTCCCCACGGATTGGAGGGTGATGGTGATCCTTCCGAGAACGATGAGAATGGTATTTATGAATTTCGTGGGTCGAATTGCGGGTAACATGGCTCAGATGCAGAGCACAAACACGACGGAGAAGAGCTCCCTGAGGAATTGAATGAAGAAATTCCCCACGGATCAGACCGCGATGGTGACCTTTCGGAGCACGAGGACGAAGAGAATGGTATTTAGGAACTTGGCGGGTTAAATTGCGACTAACATGCCTAAGATCAAGAGGAGGACGCGAGGGAAAGGCTTCCTAGACCATCAGATCAAGAGGACAATCCCCATGGATCAGACAGCGATATTAATTCTTCGGAGGATGAGGACGAAGGGATTGGTATTCATGAACTTCATGGGTTGAATTGTGACTCACATGCCCTAGTTGAAGAGGAGGAGGACCCCGGGGAAGAGCTCCCTGGAGAATGGAATGCAGCGGAAAATTCGAAATCTCTTCACGGATCAGACAGCGATGGAGATTCTTCGGAGGATGAGGACGAAGGGAATGGTATTTGTGAACTTCGTGGGTTAAATTGCGACTAACATGCCCCAGATGAAGAGGAGGAGCAAGACGCAGAAGAGCTCCGTAAGGAATCGGATGAAGAGGAAAATCCACACGGCTCAGACCGCGATGGTGATTCTTCCGAGGACCGGGACGAAGAGAATGGTATTTATCAACTTCTTGGGTTGAACTGCGACTCACATGCCACAGATGAAGAGGAGGAGGACGCCAGGGAAAGGCTTCCTGGACCATCAAATGAACAGGAAGACCAGGAATCAGAGAGCGATATTAATTCTTCGGAGGATGTCTCAGGTGAAGAGGAGGATAACGATGAACCACATAGAGATGAGGACAATCCTACTGACGCCCGGTCCACTATTTTATCTTCAGAGGCTCATCCAGGCGGCGAAGTGGTGCCGCGCAGAAGTGCCCGGCTCAAGTCGTTGAAGAAGAAAACAGCGTAGAAATAACAAAAACCGTCCCCCTCCGAAATAAGTTTAATGCTGATAGAAACTTTCTCGTGCATACGGCCAACTCCGTGAACTTTCTGATATACGCGTGTTCTCTAATGGCTTTCAGCATTTTTGGCGGTCCCGCCAAAGATGAGTTTGGACTTGGTAGAATACGCCGTTCTGGGCACAATTGAACATGAATACAAACTTCTACAGTGCGAACACGCAGTTTGGTGGATCCCAAATCCTATGTAGCATTAATGCATTATGAGCCCCACGACTGTACACAAGATCTACATTTGTATATGCAAGTACATTGGACCAGCAATCAATCCTGTTCGAGACTGTAAGACGAAATGTGGAGTAAGTGTAGAGCTAAGGAGACTCACCTTCGATGCGCCTCACATCGTGGTTCGACTGATACCAAAATTCTCGCGGGCGGGAAAGGAAATGAATGGGTCTCAATGGGGATGTGATCGGGTTGTGTGTATTGTGTGTATTATGGCTGGAGGCATCCGCCGACAGCGTGCATCATTTGCTGGCACTGTCGCCCTCCACCTCAATAGCAGCTGTCAGGAGACCAAGTGCAACTCGCGCAGAGGGGAGTATGTTCGGGTCCGCGGACGTCATTTGAGTGAGCACTGCGTCATAGCAGGCGGGAAGCTGAGGGGACTTCAAATTGGTAAATTATTATGTACTCTCCTCGGTCGCTTCTCGTCCAACCCAGGTCCATCATCGCATTAGCATGTAATGATACGTGTTCTCTGACACCTGGAGGGCGCGCTCGTACAAGATCATTTACTATCACGGCGCGTCGCTCACACCGTTTGGATTTGACTTCACGGGATGCCTAGACACCCGGCACACCAGTGTAGGGAGCTTGGTCGCGCGCACCGTCGCATTATCCACTGCGGAAGTCTAATACATGGCAGGCACTGTCCAACGGCGTTCGCGGCCATTCTATGACACTTTCACCGCGGCTAAGCGTGAACGAAACATATTGAAGTACGACATTATATATCTTCGCGAGCAGGTGGCCTGTTGAGAAGATATCTTATCTCATTCTGTGACTTATATCTGTCCTGGACCTTCATCACCCATGCACCAGCTCACCATCCACGACACGCCCAGCGCCGAATGCGGACAGCGTACATAAGTTGAACAGGCCCGCGGGATGATCATCCAATCGGGATTGCCGAAATACTTGTGGCCGGAAGCGTGAACCGTTGCCCGTATATTTGGCAGGGATAAGCAGGTGCTTGACCGATTTAAGCTTTTCGCTTCAAACCTTAATTGCAAGCCAGAATATCCCAGCCAGGGGTCAAATTGGTGCGGTGGAGTGCGTGAGAGCAAGAATACCACAGTTTTGATCTGACCCGTGACTCCTGCACAGCCATGCCCGATATGGAGAGTTCCAGGTGCTCTGGCTTCACAATCAGAGCAGTACGGGCGATTTCAAACAGCCCGAACTGCTCAGAACAGTGCTGGGCATCATCTGCCAATTTGCAGCATTTGATTTGCTCTCCATACCAAGTCACGCTTTTCTGGGTGTGAGAAACAGCTATATTTGGCAGGGATAAGCAGGCGCTTGACGGATTTAAGCTTTTCGCTTCAAACCTTAATTGCAAGCCAGAATATCCCAGTCAGGGCTTAAATTGGTGCGGTGGAGTGTCCACGAGCCAGAATATCTCAGCCAGGGTTCAAACTGGTGCAATGGAGTGTGTGAGAGCGAGAATATCACAGTTTTGATCTGACCCGTGACTCCTGCACAGACTATGGAAAGCCGGAGCACCACGCTCTGAAACAAATGATTAGAACAGATGCCGAATGTTGGCCGCTGTCTTCCCAAAGCGATTGTGAGATCAACTCCGCATTTTGGGCGCATTATCCTGCCAAAAGAGCCCTGTAAAGCACAAAAGCCATTCACTAGACGTACCCGCTCCTTTGCACCTTTGATGGGGCTAACAGCGACAGTTAAGGGACGATATTTCGGGTGATTATGGAAATATATGCAGAGAGATCGCTAATATCTCGCTGCCAGCAGCCTCTAACGCCGTACACACGTTCTGAGTACACTATAAATGGCCGGGACCTCAGAAGACATGAAATAAATCCTTTAAACATGGGTTTCGACATCTCCGAGATGCCCGGGACAGTTGAACAACCCATGGAAATAAATGTGTTGGACTCAAGCTGGACTGGGGAGGTGTTTTCATGGTTTAAATGTGTTGGTATGTCTCAGCCGAAATTCCTGGTTGGTACGAGGTCTCATCTCGCTCAACAACAGAGGAAATCCAATATTTGGGTTGAACCTGTCCCGTGGCCAGAGAACCCCGCATCCAGCCCTACAGATCATAAAATCATGGGTCAACTCCATCCTGCCGAGCGGCCAGTCGAATTGGGGCCAGTAGAGCGGAAACCTTGATCTTTGACCTCGGACAACTGTGACCAGTGATCTGTAGAGGTTGAACCGACCCTTGGAAATTCAAAAACAGCAGATAAATCAACGAAAGGTTGCCCAGCAATTCAACTACAAAGTACACCGATGAAAGACTCATTTTCAGCTTCAGGAAAGCACAAGAGTCCATCTATGGCCTCCCATCATCTTTTGCAAGATTGTTGATGCCGTTGAAACACACTCTGTTTCCATCCATTCAGGGCTATACTCCCGTCAAATTATCGGGAATTAATTAAGAACCCAGTAGTGATTGCTTTGTCTCCCTATTTATGAAATTAAGCCTGTCCGTCCGAAGCTTTTTAAACTCCACCATCAGCTGTCCGGTATTTTCCGACCTTGCTTCCAATTCCAACGGCAAATTTAAGATTCAACCGAAGTGGTGTGGTGCGAAGCACCCCACCGCGCTCTTGTGTAACTTCAGATTGACCGCAAAGAGTGGAAATGAGAAACAAGGGGCATGCAGTAGAGCACATACTGTCTGACTGAATTTGGGGCTGATTAATTTTAGGTCACTGTTTCTGCCGCTTTCTGTTGTCTGGGGTCTACCGTGGGGCACGGGGCAACCTGTGGGATCTGCGTTCTGGGGCTTAGATGGCAGGGAGTGGTCCAGGGGCGATGGTGTAATTTTACTTGCTTTGTACACCGGGATAATCCCTGGAAACTGGCGTTCGTGATTCGGACCGTGCTGTGTAATGCTACCTACCTACCTACCTACCTAAGATCAATGAAAGCAAGCTGACCGACAGAGCTTGCACGCAGTTACATAAATGTATTCCGGCTGTGCTCCACAAGCCATTTTGAACCACGTGCCTCACAATACCATTTTGAACCCTGTGCCTTGCAATGGAACCAGTGCATTATAATGTATTTTGGCTGGGTTCAGCAGGGATAAGGAAGCACCTGACGTATTTAAGGTTTGAATAGATCCCCCGCTGGAGACGGACAGAATGGCTTGGTGAGGCCCAGAAACCTAGGATCCCGCGATATCGCTGCGCAAAGGATCGAATGCACAAGGTTGAGGACAAGGCTAATGATGCTGACTAAAACTATGAGCTAGCCACACATGCGCACTCGTGTACGACCCGATCCTCCTACTACATCGATTCTGGATACCAAGGGCAATGGACACAATCAATTTTGAACCCCAGTTCTGGCTCTGTTCTGTTCTGCAGAGCCATTTTGAACCATGTGCCTCACAATGGAGCCCACCACCCACACCCACTCAGTAACGAGGAAATGTTGGGTACTTCATTGTAGCCTGAGCCACTGAATAAATAGAATTGCATTTCAACCGATTTTCGCATCAACGGAACATTGTTCAGCCTCGCGCTCGATTTTTTCTGGGTTAAATTCCCTGAAACTTGGCGAGAGGGTGGATTGGATGACGACCCTATATTCCACGCGCTCAACAAAATTGTGGAATTTGTCCCAGAGTCGGAATAGCGTAGGGTGTGTTTCAACTGATTTCCGCGTTAACGAAACATTGTTCGGTCTCGCGCTCCAGTTCTTCTGGGTTAAATTTTGGGAAAGGGGCGGATTGGATGATGATCCTATATTTCCGGAACTCAAAAAAATTGTGGAATTTATTCCAGAGTCGGAATTGCGTACGCTGCGTTTCATCCGATTTCGCGTCGACCAAATATTGTTCAGCCTCGCGCTCGATTTTTTGTGGGTTAAATTCCCTGAAACTTGGCGAGAGGGTGGATTGGATGACGATCCTATATTCCACGCGCTCAAAAAAATTGTGGAATTTGTCCTAGAGTCGGAATAGCGTAGCTGCATTTCACCCGATTTTGCGCGTCAACGAAACATTGTTCGTCCTCGCGGTCGATTTCTTCTGGGTTAAATTTCCTGAGACTTCGCAAGGGGCGCATTGGGTTCCGATCCTGGATTCAAGGAATTCAACAAAATTGTGGAATTTGTCCCAGAGTTTGAATAGTGTAAGCGCCGTTTCAACCGCTTTTAGGGGCAGCGCACCCTTATCTTCACGACCCGCCAGATCGAAACCGACTTGGCTAACATCATATTTGCTTTCAACACTGATTATATTTATTTGATGTCCCAGCAACTAGCAGAGCAATAGCGTCGCAACGGTCGGTAGTCTATGCGGTGCGACGAACACTTTGTGCCCTTGGGTGAATAATGGAGACACGTTTTGTATATTTCCATGTGACTCGCAATTCCGAAGTCTCGGGACTGCTGACCATTCCGTGCAACAACGGTGTTGTCTCTGTGCATGAACAATGTTCCTGTGGTCTCCTCTTTGGCTTCTGATCTTGTTCTTAGCCTGGACTGGCTCCATTTTGTCCGGGAATCTGCCTCTGATCTTATTGTCCATCTGACTTCTGGCCCACTTGATGTTCAACACGCGCTTCCTTTGACAATTGACTCAGTACCTTCGTCATTATGGCTTCTCTATAGCATGCTTAACTCATTTATTCTCTCAGCCTCAGTACCGGTGGTCCGAGGAAACATCGGTGTGGTACCTTCGTCCTCATTAGTGTCCGCGGGTGGACCTGGTGCAGGATCCACCTCCTCACCTATACACCGTACGCGAGGTATCGACGATGTAGCTGCTTGTACGCTCGTGGCCCGGACGCCTCGTACGCGAGGGGCCCAAACACCTCGTACGCGAGGTGCAGCAGCCAGTATGCGGGGTGTTCAAAATGTAGATGATATTATTGTGGATGTTGAACTTCCTGTTAATACAGTTCATAAATCTCTTCCCCCATTGTCGTCGTCGTCGTCGTCGTCGTCGCAGCCCGGATCTTCATCGTCGTCGCGCCCTGAAGACGATCCATTTGTTTATCTCACTGTACAAGAAAATTAAGTGTTGTACGATTCCTTGTTGTTGATAAGCGAGTTCCTGTTGCTGTGTTGAGAAAAATGGGTTTCTCGTCACACAAACTTCCCGCTAGTTCTCCACCAATTCCTCACCAATTCACAGGAATGGCGAACAGCGGTGACAGAGCGAATGACAGCAGACCTATGTCTGTGCCTTCACGGAAACGTACAATTGTGAGGAGTCTGACTTGACAAAAAGTGGGAGTAATACACCGGATAGAACTCCGCGGCGTCGAGTGGGCCTGGGTCCAAGGCGTTGGCGAAAGAAACTCTCCTGGGACTCATCTGACTAAATGCTCATTTGCAGACGAATGGCTCGTGTAATTCGGTTCATTTGTGTACCCACTCACAGTGTTTGAGGAGATCTTTCCATTCCGATGGTTTCCGGGATTAAAAAAGAGGTCAAACATTTTTGTCGTCTTTAGTGGTCCGCGACTCTACTTTGCACGCAACGAAGACGCAGTGTCTCCTGATCGCTTGTTTCAGGAAGGAAGCCAGGAAAGTATCCTGCAATTCACAGTGGAACAAAGCCAGTTCTTAAAAAATAATCTTAACGAGTCTTGCAGCTCTCATTCGGCTCTATAAGTTTCATTTTGGGTCTATTTTTAGATTGGTGACCCACAAGGATGGGTTTTGGCTACATCAACCACAATCATGGTTTACCTATCAATACTCACTGCCGGATGACTGGACGTACACAGCGGGGGTTTTAGTGGGTATACAGCCGTTGAAACTGAGAGATTCTAAAAATGGGATAGGATAATTTTATAAAGGCTGGAGTCCCACACTATGGTATTTGTGCGTAATGGCATTTCCTCCCTGGACAACTTCCCCGGCATTAACTGGAATTATCTGGTAGATCCAGCGGATGACTTTTGGAATGCTTCTGCAGACTGAATCTCATTATCCCAAACACTCCAAAAAAAAAAAAAAAAAAAACCGCAGGCGAGGCCAAGATGGATTGATTCGCAAGGGGAGCATGGCCGACAGCAGAGTGGGGAATGATTGACGGATCCCGCGATCTAAACTCTCCATATTGGGCATGGCTGTGCAGGAGTCACGGGTCAGATCAAAACTGTGATAATCTCGCTCTCACACACTCCACCGCACCAATTTGAACCCTGGCTGGGATATTCTGGCTTGCAATTAAGGTTTGAAGCGAAAAGCTTAAATCGGTCAAGCACCTCCTTATCCCTGCCAAATATAGCCATTTTCTCACGCCCAGAAAAGCGTGACTTGGTATGGAGAGCAAATCAAATGCTGTGAATTGGCAGATGATGCCCAGCACTGTTCTGAGCAGTTCTGTCTGTTTGAAATCGCCTGTACTGCTCTGATTGTTAAACCAGACCTCCTGGAACTCTCCATATCGGGCATGGCTGTGCAGGAGTCACGGGTCAGATCAAACTGTGATATTCTGGCTCATGGACACTCCACCGCACCAATTTGAGCCAATTGCATGTGTTAGAGATGAAAAAAGAAAGTGGTGATTCAAGGAGCCATACTACACTGTACTGGAGATTGGAACACAGAAATCAATCTTACCAGACTTGGAGATGCTGTCGTATTTGATTTTTCTAATGCAGTACAATACACTTATAAACCAAACAGGTCTGCAAGCATGCTATCAGCAATTCCCAAGTGGCTAGCTGGCCTAATCCAACTTGACTCCCGATCAGAGGTCACCTTGGCCATGCGTCGGTACAAGATTATCTTCTATCTGATCACTTCAGAAGGAAATTCACTAGTGACCTCAGTGAAAAGCTTTCACATGCATTTATTTCTCGATCATGTATCAGTCATCTTCTCTATTTTGCCCACCGACCACTGCAACGTAACTACTAACTAAACAGAGAGAACTAAGAGCAAGTCAAAGAAAATAGGTAGGGAGCCAGAGATCGTCAATTAAATACAGAGATTGGGATGGTGGGTGGGAACTAAGTAAGAGTCCGTGTGCATGACTGCGATGCGAGTCGGGCGAGTGAGCGAGTGAGCGGGGAGGAAGAAAAAAGAGTGATGGGACATCACTGCTCGCGCGCATTCCTCCGAGTGTAAACACATGCTAGGAATGCCTCGGGATCCTGTGCGCAGAGAGCGAGAGTCGGGAAGGTATTTGAGTGAAGGAGGGACTCAACTCGAACTGGTTGGCATTTTGATTCTTAAGCTTCGTCCATTTCAAATCAGGCCGCTTTAGTGCATTCAAATCAAACCGAGAGTCACCAACCACCAGCAAACACTGGAATTAAGGAAAGATGAGTGCCCCAATAGACAGATGCATATCGCAGATGGGGTGGACACTCGATTGGTAACTTGGATGCTGCCTTGCATACATCTCCGAACCAAGACTTCTTCTTGCGACGTGCAAGTTCAACTGAACTTTGCAGGCATATGCGCGCAATTATTGGTGCCTTTGGGCTGAGGAGATATTGAAGATACACTAGCAACAGCCTGATTTCAAAACTCGCTTTTCCCCTGGATTGCGCTTGCAATTCTGAACAAGACTGTCGGTTCAGAATCGCGTAGTTCAAATTCCTCATGCCGCGGAAGCGATGGAACTTGGAAGAGTTCTATTAGCCGAGAGAACAGGCGATTGATTACATCTTATGCCTCCTGCAAATCCTTTGGCATTCGTCCACAATGATGAAGCCAATGCCCATGATGATGACCCCGATCCAGAGTGCCATAAATATGGCATACATCAATTGCTCTTTTTTTCAAGGAGGCCTCGTATATCTCCACAATATTTCCCACCAATCCCGCCGGATTGGCAGCACTCCCTCCAACCGCAGCTTCTGCAATTGCCTGCACAACTTCCTCTATTGCATCCTGTGATAAGAGGAGGGCGCTGCTATTCAGCCGAGGAATATCAAAGACGAGATTGGATTGCAAGAATGTCAAGGCGGTCTCAATTTCATCAACCTTGTTCCCCAAAATGCACTGCATGAAATTCTGCATTGGCGAGTCTAACATGGTTCCGCCGAAAGCGGTGTGTTGATTGCGGTTTGGATATCTGCGTAGGCTCCAGCGATGGTGTCATTCAAGACAGTTGTCGTAGTATTGATCCAACCGAAAATGCCACTATTGACCGCGGTCTGGATTCCGTCCATCTGCGAATTGAGTGTCTGTGCATACTCTACGGATTGGCCAGTGATGCTGCTGTTGAGGGAAGTGTATATCACATTAGAAATGGCGGCTACTTCAACGGAAATCTTTCCCCAATAGCGAGATCGAAGGCGATGAAGATCGAGGATCTGCAGCTGCACGACAATGATACCGCACACCCCTGTGAAAAGGCACGATAGTGCCGGGGGACAGAAGACATAATACAGCAGCCATTCCGGGGAGGATCTCAGATGAAGCCACTTCGAAAGTAGGCACAACAAGGGGTGGGATATTTCGGAACTCATGGAAAGCAATGCTGACTCAGAAAGATTTCCCTCCGGAGTTGTGCCAATGTTCCACCTGTTGGCGATTTTTGAAAGATGCGCTGTAAGTCCACGCATCAAGCCCCACTGCACTAGGCAGTAGGTCCCCGCCATGGAAATTGCAGCGCAGAGAGCAAGCATGGTGCCAGTTTCCGAGACCCTCTTCAAGTCACTACTGAGGTTGTCGATCATGGAAGTATCAAACTTGTCGCAGAACTCAATGTTCACCATACTGGGGACCGGCAAAAGATTAGGGTCCGTAGAGAGGGACGCGAATGTGGCATTTATTTCACCCTTCAGGTCAGAGAACGGTGTGTTAATGCTGACGAGAAGACCATGAGGCGACGACAATAAAAGAAGTAAGTAGCCTACATATTGTCCACAATTTGCCGCAATTCATCCAAAGTGGGAAGTTGATTGTTTAAGTTAGTCAACTGGTCCTGCAATGTGGTAGGAAGGGTGAGACTTTGGAGGGAGCTCAAATCTGGTGGAGATAAATTTGGTGTGGGGATGTTTATTCCTGGTACTCGATTCGCTGCAGAAATTGCACTCTGAACCGCAGATGTTGCCGCAGAAAAACGTCTGCTGAATGTTGTTTGCAATACCATTTGCCGCAGATTCGACGACAGTTGTTGCCTAAGGATATTATCAGAAATCGACTTGTACGCTATATAGAGCTTATCGACCTCAGCTACCGCGGCGGCCAGGACAGCCACTCCAGCTTGTAGGACAAGCTGCAGGAAGCATAGAAAGGTCGACCGATACGTGTTGACAAAAAAGTCGATAACGGCTTCGATCACGGTGACGGAAAGATCTAAGGCCGCCCATGCGCCATTCAGCGAGTCGTTTATGGCTCTCGAGTAGCTCCTATTAAGGGACATCGCAATGTATCGGGGAAGGCTGGCGGATGCACTAGAAGCAGCTTGAGCCGCATAACAGCTCGCAAGCAGAGCCGATTTCGCATTCCGCACATTAGCGTCCGTGACGGCAGAAAGAACCTGGAGATTGAAAATAACAGAACCGAGTGACAGTATTGGAGGTAAGAGCCACGTGAGGGAAATGAGATGCGGAAAGGTGAGATATGGGTGACGTTCCGACATTGAGGTCCGGCCTACATCTATAGAGGGCTGATTTCTTTAAATATATTCCTACCGGAAACACCGGCCGCCTATCGTGGTGGGTCAAACTCGTGCAACGCAGATGAAATGCGAGAGCTCAAAGCTCTCGCGTTGCACGGGGAGTTTGTGAATAAACAATTCTGAGCCAACGCCCATGTTTCTGATGGGGAATCTCATTCCCTTTATGGAAGGAGGGATCGCATCGAGGCGTAAGTCGAAAACTGGTGATTGGACTGAGTGAGCGATAGAGGGATAAACAGACGCAACAATATGGTGCTCGTAAGCACATCGCATGTTGTAGTCTGTCGAAAAGGTTGATGTGCTGATCGCTAGCCACGTTATTATGTAATAGAGAGGTTGCGCAAAGCCGCATGCGGCTTTTTTGGTGCGCAAACTCACCGCATGCGGCTTTTTTTTTTCTTTGCTCTGGTGGCCAAAAGAGGCTATTTGAGACTCCCAGTGATGCTCTGGAGCAAAAAAAGGATATTGCCGCATGCGGCTTTTGCGCAACCTCTCTAATCTCAACATTCGCGGTCTTCAAAAGACATGCTTCTTGGCGTTTTTGCACAAATTGTCTTGATGTTATGATGGTCCAAACGTTGCAAAAATCAAATCCGAAAAAAACTTATTCAGGTGCGGAACACTTTCTTTTTTGAAGCTCAGAATGGCTCTATATTGCATACCGATACGGTGTATCTATGTGATACTGGGGTTTTTCATTCAAATCGACAGGGGGTGTGATGCGTGACCCGATTTACCAGTTCGACATTTCGACAGCAGCCGAATTTTCGCGTGACACCTTCAAAATTTCAACAGCTCCATGGAAAATTTACCTTTTCTTGCCACTGGGGTGGGAGGGGGGAGGGGAGGGGAGTGACATGCCTTAGAGGGTTCGACAAACCCCTCCGTGACGCGTGACCGCGACCAAAATTCGTCCTCGACAGGGGGTGCGTGACGCGTGACTGTCGATTTGAATGAAAAACCCCAGTATGCCCCCTCCCAAAGGAATAGGGCCAGATTTAGAACACGGCGTAGAAGCCTTGCGGCATCTCGGGCCAATCATGCACTGCCACTGCACCAGTTCGCCAAACACTGGAGATGTGTCACGTGAGCAGAAAAAAGTCTGACTGTTGCCACCATGGCCCCGACTGAAAGCGCAGTCGGTGGTCCCGGCAGTGTGCCCGGGCTCTGGATGTGACGTCCATCCCGGCTGCTATCAGGTACCCCGCTGCGTCCTACCGTCGGGGCCAAAAAAGAAAGAAAAAACAATTGCACCATTAGGGCTTCGACCAGTCCGTCTCTTTGACGGGTTGACGGCCCATCGCGACGGGACGGGTCCCGTCCGTCCAGGGACTGTGAAGTCCCGCCATGTTCTCCGTGAAGTCTGAAACGTCCCATGCCTCGAATTTTGGTCAAGTATGATGACCGCCCTCCGAGCAAGTTGTTACCTGGTATTTGTTGAGATTTCCTTTGGGGTTACTTCCTCACGGATTTTTGGCAGCCCGGGGTACACTATTTGCGTCTCGTCCTGAGGCGGTTGCATCGCACTGCTTGAAATGGTTTATCATCGATCTCTCACTCTTCTTGTTTCCTTTGTTCAGCGGCCTACTTACCATTCTTTGCGTCGGAAATCAATGGTGATTCACAACCACCAATCTCCGAAGAGCCTGGCATACATTCAACAAGGCGAGATTGCGTAGCGACTTGTACATCTCTATACGATCAGATTTCCCACAATTTTGAAACGGTGTCTGTGCGAATAAGTCAGCTATAAGCGACCGAGGCGGGTGGAAATTTAAAACACACCGGAAAAGGGAAACCCAATCGTCGAGCACTGTCAGTTCTCGAGCCGAGAGATCTGAGTACCCAACGACCTGCACGTCCTCTTCCAAAATACTATTCTTTGTCAAAGCATACGAGATGTCTTTGAAAGCATAGATGCTAAAATGTCCTTTGGGTCGGATGGAATCCTTCAAGGAGGTCACATCAAATACATGATCTAATATTTCCAGTTTTAGCATGGTATCAGCATGTATACAGAGCAGTCTTACCCTTCAAGCCAACCAGGATTCGAGCACCAAACTCGAATTCACTGTCCATGCTGAATACGGCCAAGTCCGAGACCTTCAAAAGCGGCAGTGTGGTAGTTGAATTCTGGTTGATATCTTTTTGGGGTGCAGGCAGGATGAGGGGGGGCCAGTTTGTCCAGGGGCATCATCAGAGTAGCCTCAAATTGTTTTACGGAAATTGATCTCAGTTCGAGCGACGGCTGAATTAAACTGTCTGCAGGGTGGTGAAATTGGCCCAACTGTGAATGACTGGTTCAGCCGGCAGGGCCACCTTTCTGAGGCAGTCAGTGTCTCAAAAGACATCATTTCAATAGCCTCAAATCGTTTTACGGAAACTGACCTCAGTTCGAGCGACTGCGGAACAAAACGGTCTGCAGGGTGGTGCAATTGGCCTCAGTGTGAGTGACTGGTGAATTGATGAACAGCCTGCTTCGCCACTTTTTGAGGCAGCCAGTTTGTCCAGGGGCATCATAAGAGTAGCCTCAAATTGTTTTACGGAAATTGATCTCAGTTCGAGCGACGGCTGAATATACGGTCTGCAGGATGACGAAATTGGCTCCAGTGCGGTGAATTGATGAACGGCCGGCTGGGCCACTTTTCTGAGGCAGCCAGTCTGTCCAGGGGCATCCCCAGAGTAGCCTCAATTTTTTTTACGGAAATTGATCTCAGTTCGAGTGACGGCTGAATGAACGGTCTGCAGGATGACGAAATTGGCTCCAGTGCGGTAAATTGATGAACAGCCGCCGGGGCTACTTTTCTAAGGCAGCCAGTTTGTCCAGGGGCATCCTCAGAGTAGCCTCAAATCGCTTTACGGAAACTAATCTCAGTTCGAGGGCCTGCGGAATTAAACGGCCTGCAGGGTGGCGAAATTTGCCTCAGTCTGAGTGACTGCTTGATGAACGGCTTGCTGGGCCACTTTTCTGCGGCAGCCAGTTTGGCTAACGGCGTCCTCAGAGTAGCTAGCCTCCAATTGTTTTACGGACATTGATCTCAGTTCGAGCGACGGCTAAATTAAACGGTCTGCAGGATGACGAAATTGGCCACAGTGCGGTGAATTGATGAAAGGCCCGCGGGGCCACTTTTCTGAGGCAGCCAGTTCGTCCAGAGGCATCCTCAGCATAGCCTCAAATCGTTTCACGGAAATTGATCTAAGTCCGAGCGACGGCTGGGTTTAAACAGTCTGCAGGATGACCAAATTCAACACAGTGCGATGAATTGATGAACGGCCCGCTGGGCCACTTTTCTGAGGTAGCCGAGTTGTCCAGGGGCATCCTCAGCGTAGCCTCGAATTGTTTTGCGAAAATTGATCTCAGTTCGAGTCGCTGCTGAATTAAACACCGGACTTTGGTCAAAATATCATATGTAGTCGTGCCAATATCTATATAAGAAAAGCCGTGGGTTGCCCTATTTGATCATCATCAGTGAGCTGGAATTTATGTCTACATCGAACCACGTGCTGCATTTTGCAGGGGTGGTATTGCCCGTGTCGAAGAAAGAAAGAGAGCTATGGGCGCCACAACATTGGTCGTGTTTGGTCGCTTGGCTCAGAATCACTCTTTCAGGCACTGTTCATGGGATTAAAAAATTGCCATGTCTGGCTAGAAACATTTGCCATCAAGGTCACGCGTTTCAAAATGTCGTCCAATAAAAGCCCTGTAAAAAGGGCAATAATGCTCTGAGCGCAATTTTAAGTGATGGAATTGTTCAGAATGACCAGGGCTATCCATTCGGCCCAGAAGATGGCTCTGAGACTGCGCTGGAATTGAAATCATTCCGAAGGGCAACAAATTCGGCTTCGGCTCACCCCGCCGTCAAGGTCACGCGTTTCAA
Source organism: Mycena olivaceomarginata (assembly GCA_029378375.1). Lineage (NCBI taxonomy): Eukaryota > Fungi > Basidiomycota > Agaricomycetes > Agaricales > Mycenaceae > Mycena > Mycena olivaceomarginata. The sequence continues at coordinate 132,538 of JARKIC010000578.1, read as the reverse complement.
AATGTCGTCCATTGAAAGCCCTTTAGAAAAGGCAATAATGCCTCCGAAAAAAACCGGCCCGAAATATGGTGGAATTGAGGGTCAAGACTATATGTAAATATTATTCAGAGGCCCTGGCAGACAATCAGGCCTGAAACTGCTTGGTCTTTATTCCGACTGGCGGACTCGTCGCCAAGACACCACACTCCTTTATTTCAACTCTCCCCTTTCTGTCCTGTCACCATTCCGATCGTTCCCGTAGTATATAAACAGTTGATGTACGTAGCTAGTACCCCGGTCAATCTTACTGTTACGCCACTCACCTCGTCGAACTGACCACCCGACGATTCCTTGTGCCGGAACTAGCCGCCGACTCTCTAGCTGGCCTGCTCTCTGTCGCATCTTTTTGAGTGCTCATACCTTGTCGCTGCTCTGCAGGTTTCCCCTCTGGTTGATCCCCCGAGACTACCACTCTGCAGTCGACACCCCTAAACCGACTACTACTAGCTATGAACTCAAACCGAAGACCTGATATCCGTGCCGGCACTCGTGCTGGCACCCCCGATGCCCTCTCGCCTCGTACTCCTTCCCGACTTTCGTTTGGGTCTATTGAGGCCGACGTCCCTGTTCTTGACTCCCCTTCCGTCGCTTACGCGGCGAGACCGTCCGCCGGCGCAGGCTCTGCGCCGGTGAGAGCCGCCACTTCGGTGGTGAGAACCGGTGCCTATGGTGCCGAGAAACCGGCACTTGTTGCCAAGATTCCGTCGCAAGACGAGATTTTCGCTGCTGCTGCTCAGCGCGAACCTGAAGGCTGGGAAACGGTGACCCGTAGAACCTCGCACACTCACCGCGAGCGTAGCGGTTCGTCTCGTAGCAAATACTCGTTATGGAAAAAAGTGATGGACGCTGGATTTTGAGGACGTGTATTTGTGATGGAAGGATATTTTGGTGATTGGAACTGGATATGAGGGAGATCTACTAGGCTGGTGGAAGACTTGTAGCATATTGATGCTATCAAAAAACATTGATTTCCCATCAAAACATGGCCAAAGTGAAAATGGCTAGGCTTCATAGCTCATGAACAGATGCAGATTTCAAGATGGTTTAACTTGTGGATTCATTTGCATCAACGAGCACTACAATCTGGCCTTTTCACATTTTCCATTAAAAATTCCTGGAGTCAGTTGGAAAATACCATTTTGCGATTTGAGCGGTTATTAATGGGAAATCAGTAGAAATTGATCCCATCAATATGGTAGAAATGTTCCACCAGTCCGTACATCCGCCCTATATTTGGTTTTGTGTCAAAACAATGCACCATCATGGAGATATGGCCCCAAAACCCAGCGTCCATCACTTTTTTCCATAACGAGTATGTCAATGATTTTGCTTCTGAGCCGTCGGATTCTGGGTTTACGATTCCTCGCGCTACCGCCGATTTGAGTCGCGAGGAACTCATCAGTCTTGTGCGTCGCCACGAAGCCTACGCTGCCGAACTTCGCGCGAAGATGGAGCACCAGGGAGCATCCGATCGCAAACGTGCGATTGAAGCGGCTCAGGGGGGCGAAGACACCGACAGCTCCCACCTCGAGGAGCATGTCAAGGGGGCACACAGCACACCCCTGCCAAAGCCACTGGTCATGCGCCAGCGCCACCATCGCACCGGACCACAGTTGAGGAAGTTGAAGACGAGACTATTTCGAGTGGTCTACTCCCGCGGTCCTGCCTGGACATCGTTCTTTCCGCAACAAGGGGAAGGGTGACGATCCAGGTAACTGGGGAGACGTTAGCTTCCTCGAGAAGTTAGCTGAGAATAATCTGAAAGCTCGGCAAGATGCGATTGAGAATATCGAACAAATCCACCGCGTTGAGAAGCACGAGCGCGTGACGACGCCTCGTGAGGTGTTGGTGGACGTTTCTCTCCCACACCGATCGAAACCAGAAGCTGACAAGGCGAAGTCGCCTTTCAAGGCTCTGAAAGCGGACGGGAAAACACCCTCATCCGATAACGAAGCTTCAAAGCCGAAGCCCGCAGCTCCGAAAACGGAGCCGCAACAGATTCACGGAGTTGAACCGAAGTCGCGCTCAAAAGCCTCAGGTCGTGATTCGAAAACGGATCGCGAAAATATGTCTGGCCAGACAAACAGCACAAATGGATGATTTGTTTCTTCTTCCCGCTCGAAATGTTCCTTTGAGAGCCTCGGGCCATGGTGGGGAGTCACCAGTTGCAGCCCAAGCGATTCATACCTGTGTAGCATCCGTAGCCAACCAAACTTACCTCCTGGTTTACGTCTCTCAGCTGCCTGCTTGGCTTCATAAGCTTCACGTGATGGGACCCAGTCTGTATCTCCAGTATCTCGTCGCTCCTCCTTGATCTGTGCAAGCAATTTCAACAAATGGTGTTGATACTCTTCTTTCGTAACTTCATCCCAGTCTGCTTCATGATTGCTGTCATCTGAATCACCTCTAGATAAGCTAAAATGTCGAGTTCTGTAAGACTAAGACCCTCAGAGTCAGAATAATTGCCATCAGAGGAGTTGGTGAAGATGGTTGCCTAGATTGATTCTTGAGACCAGAGATATTGCGCCTTGCACGCTTGCTAGGGCGTCAGCGACGTGGGGGCTGGTAGATGTTTGTAGAATATTGGGAATATATATTTACTACTAGTTCAACATGCCAACAACATTGACCACATATGCGTACAACGTTTCATTCGAAACCTTGGTGGAACGTTCAGTCAACAAATTTCGGACATTTCCTCGAATGTTTAGTAAATATGTCCCCGATATGTTTCAAAAATGAAAGTGTCAAATGGCGGTGTAGGTCCCCTTTCGGCCCCTTTTTGAGCTCCTTTTTGCTCAGATGGCGGGGAAATGACAAAAATAAATGAAAAAGGAACTCAAAAGCGGAGCAAAAAAGGAGCTGAAAAGGGACACTGAACACCCGTAATATACAGTGTAGGCATTATCTCCGGCGCGTTGATCATTGTCGCGAACACGGTGTCATTGGGGAATCAACCGTGGGAAAAGGGTTGTTAGCTCTGTACAGTACTTGCTACCTCTCCCTGTGACACGAACCATGGCTGTTCAGCGTCCGTCCGGATATCTGCTACACCTCCGTTTTTTCTGGAATGAAAATTTTACCTATAAACCTGCCCATTCTGGCTCTGAATCTCAAATCTTGGAGGGAAAGAGCCAAAATTCCGGGTTGTCATGAAGTGATGTCTGCTATCATACTGTAGCCTTGTGTATGGGTGAAACGCTCGAGCGAGCGTGACACTTGAAACTTACCTTTTATGGTAACTGATGGCCCATCAATTGCCATAAAAGGCATATTTGTAAGCAGAAACGGGCCTGCGTTACGCGTTACGTTTCACCCATACAAAATGTTACAGTATTTGAAATTGGACACTATCTCGTCCCAATTCGTTTCAGTCCACTCTGAGAATTTCCTCCTCGCAGTGCTGAATTTGGCGTAGATTGACGCATTTGGACTTGAGGTGGAACCTCTCACATCTAATATATTATGAAATTTCTAAATTGATCGAAAATTGATGATGTTTCCCTATATTTGTCGATGGACAGTGCTGCGAGAAGAATATGGCGGGAAGGTACAGGACTGGCAGTACAGGGCTCGACTGAGACCAAGCTGTGCAGCTGCTGCCAATCCTGCACCCCGGCAGGCGTCAAAGCTCCCTTCCCGTACGCTGCAGCGAGAAGCCCCACAACCTCTTGAGCTAACGCCCAGCGACCTCTCCAGTTCCTGAAGCTAGCGCTGTGGATCGCTCCGGGCAGCCAGTCCACGACATCCTCCCAGGTCACTGTAACGCCCTGCTCGACATACGGCTCCGGTCGGCCGCGCCGTCGCGCCTTCATACCCAATGCATCGCAAATGCAGAAGACATGGCGAGTGAAGCGAAAGTTTTTGTATGTCGCTCCGAATTGAGATCCTTGGAGGGCCACCTGCGTTGCATATATATCGCCAAACCGACTGAGGAGGAAAGTTTCTGCAGGTGAGGGCGTAGCATGGCCGCCTGTACTGGGGCTACTGATGGACGCTCCAGAGCTGCTTCCCCCGTTGGCCGGGATCTCGCTCGTCTTAAGTATGAGTGACAGCGGAAGAGACGCCGGTGTCATGGCATCTCGCTGGGACCGAATTAGCAAGTAGCTTGCCCGGGCGCAAATCACAACTCACATGAAAGCAATACAATACATAGCACGCCGTGCCCGGCGGTAATCCTTGCTGCTTCAGAAGTTCAGAGAGAGGGGTGGAGTTGTTCGCAGGTGCGATCTCGCGATCAGCAGAGCCGTGCGACGTAATATCCACAGCTGTGCCCAGCTCATAGTAGCCATTCTGGGAGTCGACAGCCCCAGGCGCGTCCAAAGGTAGGGGGGGTTCGCGAGGTTGCAATGCTGATGCGCTCGGGGACCCACTTGCCCCATCCCGTTCCCGACTGGCGAATTTCGGCCGAGCGGTCGAGAAGCTGCACAAGAGTGCTTGCAAGCGTCGTGTCTGGGGCATCTACTACGCAGAGAACTGTTGCCACGCCATTCCCAAGCCGGCGAAGATGAGGGCACGGTTACGCTGCCAGGCGATGCCGTGGATTTGCTCCAAATCCTTGAGAACATTTTCGAATTCTGTATTGTTGGGAACCGGACACACAGTGAGGATGCTGCCCTGCGAAGCTGGAAAGTAAACGTGAGTGTTGCCGGGGTTCGGTTAGGTTCGGTTTTTTCCGAAATTTTCCGAACCCTGAACCGGACACATGCCGAACCCGGGGTCCGGTTCTCAGAGGTTCGGTTCCGGTCATACTCATTTTGATGGCATATTTAGACACTTTCCTCTAACGTTTTAAAAGTTGTGAACTTCGTTGTTCCGCTACGCTGTCTTTTTGTTCCGTATCATCTGTGGCGAATAATCTGGAACGACCAGCCAATTTCTGGGACCAGGCGGTTTTGCTACGTGAAGACATGCAAAAACCAGAGTGCCGAGTTACGACTCCATGCTCCACATCAGCTTGATAGTGAGCTTCTTCCCAGGTTATGGAACAATACAAACCGTTCTCGGGGCATATCAGTGGTCGCCATGAGCGTCTACAAGTCTCTAAAGCAGCCACTTGATGGGTTAGCTGCTCCACCTGGTGAGGCTAAACTCGTCCCAGCCCCAGCAGGGGACATGGAAACAGCCTGTGATACCACATGGTTGTACAGGAGGACGGCATGGCCAGCCCCAGAATGCGAGAGCCAGGCGGCGGCCGAGTGAGTGCGCATGCGCATATATATCATACTACACACACCATAAAGTAGGCTCCTGCGCTCTTTAGCCGACCTTTGCTTAGACTCGAGTCAGTCGTTATTCTGAGTATTGATGACAGTCGATCAATAGCACGGTAAACGACTGACTTTGAGATGTTGCACCTCTGAAACTGGTTCGAGTCTGCCCTTTGCTCTCGATCATTTGCGGAGGCCGATCACCGCATATAAATGGCACCTCGTCCGACTCTTACAGTGGTGGCAAAAAGAATTGCCGGGGCACTATTGTGCCCGTTTGCGAGCTCAGGACAGGCGATCTTGCGAGCCGGCCTGAGTGGAAGGCACTAAGTGCCCCAAAGGTAGTGCGAGATGAGGATTTGTAATCGATCTATTTTGGCTATAGTGATTAGATTGGACGATTCTTATCGACACAGCCACACTGATATCTCGCTTCCACTTGCACGTCGACATCGTCCTCAAAAAATCCTCTTTCGCATCTTTCCTCGGCGCCAGGCATCTTGCAAGCCCTTGGAGTCCTGGAAACAACTAAGCGCGCCCGTGACCCCCGAAAACCCGCACACACCATTTTCTGAGTACGAGAAGCACGTCCTCTTTTTGGCTAATTTGGATTGCTTCGAGGTGGAATTCTTCCCTGTGTGGTTCAAGGTCGATGAAAAGCTTCGTAAAGCAATTTAGGACAATGGCATATTCAATCGCATGACTTACGAATCGCGGATGGAGATCGCGCTCTCAACCTACGAGGAAACACGTGCACTCGTCAACTATTGTTTTCCCCCCCCTTTGCAAAAATTCGATCTGATGGCCTCATTTTGAGCTCGCTCACCTTGAGATAAAAGCTGGTCATGAGTAGCGAAAGGTAGCTAAGAGATGCCTCCGCCGCGGTGGGGATCGTTGCTTCTATTACATGGCTTGAGTTTCCGTTCAACCCGAATAAGATCTGGCCCTTTGTCCTCGTAATATTCGTAATGGACCATGCGCTCAACATCGCCAGAAGAAATTCGTGGTCTCGATAATGAACAACATCAAACCGTTCGTGGCCGTCCATATAAACACCCTTCTTCACCAAAGTGTATGTCCAGTCAAGCTCGATCAACCAACGACGTGCAGTGTGAATGCTGAGGGGAGTTTTGGGCTTGATATCGAGCTCCGGAAAAAGAGAAGAGTTGATGTGTTTTTGAAAATCACGAGGGGTCACTTTGCCTACTGGCACGTTGCGCAATGATTCCAATGCCCGCAATTTGACCCGCTCGTCATGAAGCCAAATCGTGCGAGCAGCTCGCGTGGAAGGTTCCCGGATGGTTCCTTTTCCCAGTCAAGCTTCTTTGACCGAGACAGTTCTATGATATCACCATCATCGAAACCTCTTTGAAGCTCGTTCGACTCTGTGTAGCCCCTTGCGACCCAGTAAAAGTATTGGTTAAAACATACCATGCGCTGGTGCGCTTGCGGCACTTCGACCGTTGCCACCAACGGCGATCGAGCATCCGAAAACTTGGATCTTGACGCTGGTTCTTGGAACACCGTGCCTCTGCCCATGCTGCTCCCTGGCCCCTTAGCCCATCTTACCATACACTACACTGTGGCCTTCGTTCGTGTGGGATCGCACTAGATACGGAGTGAAAAAAGTCTTCCTCTCGACATCCGAATCCAAACGATCGCATCCAGCTAGTCTCTTATACCCAGACGCTACAACAATTTTGGTGCTTGTACCTCGCATGTTGTAGCATCTAGCTCAATATCGGTCGATTCATCTAGTTCTATCTCTCATGCTACTTGGGTATGACTAGGACTCCCATTGCCGATTAACCAAGACCGCATGTCACGGAAAGAATCGACAATAGCAAGAAGTTCCTTTTCGTGGATAAGAGCAGTAACCAACGGGATGAAAGTCACCATTGGAAGAAGGCTGTAAGAGGACACCAGCCATCGCAAAATCAGAAGCATCGGTGCGGAGGGGAAGGGACGGTAGGATCAAAATGTCAGAGAACATTTCGTGATAGTTTCGAGTTTCTTGGGGTTCATTTGAACACCCTTAGATGAAATGATGTAGCCAAGATATTCAACCTGTGATTTTGAAAACTCGCATTTCTTTGCATTGGAAAAACCGAGGCATCACAGAGTCGATCGAGAACCTGGCGTACATTCCTCGTGATATTGGCCGGGTTTGGAAAAAAATAAGAATGTAATCGAGATAGAGAACGCAGGCGATATCGAGAAGGTCGCGCAAAGTTCCCTGGATATATGTCTAGAATGTGGCAGGAGCGTTTGAAAGACCCATGGGCATAACAGTGACGCAATAGAGCTCAAATGGCTGGAATTTTGAAAAGTGTGACCTGGCGCAATAGAGGTGCATTCAAATGGCAGGCATTTTGAAAAGCACGACCTGGAATTGAATGCATCTCTATTGTGTCAGGTCATGCTTTTCAAAATTCCCCGCCATTTGAATGCACCTCAGGTCACGCTTTTCAAAATGCCCGCCATTTGAATGCACCTGACGGAATAGAGGTGCATTCAAATGGCAGGCATTTTGAAAGGGGTGACCTGAGGTCCCATTTCTCCCACTTCTCCCATTGTGTTCTCCCAAATTTTTGTTTGTAGTTGACTCGGTAAAATTGGTCGCAACACGAGCCACTGCGCCTGTTTCCCTTGATTATCGATAGATTCAGCGAATATTTGAACGCAAGGGCCTACCTACCGGATTGGGTAGCAGCTCAAGTCCGGTCCGAGTGTCCACAGATGATCCGTCCCGTCAATTAACTGTTCTTTAACGAGATGGTGGAAATCCTGTGCTATTTCCCCATGTATCCATTCCCCTTTGCTCTCTCTGTGCCTTTCCTCTACGTTTAACTCTTTCAGTCCCTTCATTTTTCTGTACAGCCCAAAGAAACTTCAACCAACTTCATGAACTGCGCAACAACTGCGCCCTGTCCCACAGAACCCGAACCAAGACATTGAAAATACACTGTGGGGAGGATGTTCAATCAGCCTGAGTGTATGGAATCACTCATCCTGAGTGTGTCGAATCACTCGACCTGACTGTATGACCCACTCAACCCGACTGACAAAATAAACTCAGGCTGATTGATATTTGGCGAGAATCTCCATCAGCCTGAGTGTACGACACAGTCAGGTTGAGTGCATTCAGTCAATCAGGTTGAGTTAGTTCATTCAATTAGGCTGAGTGTATATTCACTTAGGGTAATTGACCGTACATTCACTCAGGCTGATAGCGTCGAATGATATATTAGCTACTAATACAGGTCTCCACTAATCTACCCCAAGCCTCACGTACAAGCCTACTCAACGAGTGTCAGCAAGCTTAAGTGAGACAATTGAGAAAAATGAAGCCCCAAACTCACCGTAGGGCAGGTGCCCATCAAATCGGCGAAGTTCTGTCGAGACAACATGAGCACGAGGTATAAAAGCACAATTTAACGAAAATGTAGATGGCAGGGAAGGGATATGAATACAAGTGCCAGATTGGGCGCCGCAGCAAGCCAAAGATCGAAAGAAACAGAAATTCGGAAGGCAAGACTCGCAGTCGAAGCCCTCCTAATCCATACCCCTCCGTTACCGACCAACCCTATGGGTTATGAGAGAGTATGGGTTGGTAGAGCAGGACAAACAAAGACAAATTTGCTTGCCGAAGTCCGGAAACAGCCGAAAGTTCATTTTGACATCATCAAATTGTAATTTTCCACACCTGACAAGTGTTAACTGACCAATGCAGCACCAGTAGGTCAAATACATGGTTTAATGACACCTTATTTACATGTCTGCTTCCCCAAACCCACACTCAAAATGATCTACGAAGCATCGGCTCTACCGGACTTGCACTTTGGCCTATGGGTTCTGAAAAAATTCAGCTCATCGGGCTATGGGGTATGGGTTATTGGAGAGTTATGGGTTATTTCTGCAGGACGAGCATGGTTCTATTGGATTCCTATGGGGTACTGTACCATTTCGTTCAATTCTTATGTCACGCGTCACAGGACCCAAAATATAAGAAAAATTTCTTACCTGTCACGGGTCACCAAGGGCATATTAGAATGTGCCAAAGAGGTCACAAAATGGCTGAAAAATGCTCAAAAAAAGCCCATTTTTGCTCCGCGGTGCGGCAGTGATGTGTGGTGGTCGATGGCGGCGGCCAAGGGGTTTACACGAAATGCCGCTTTTCACGTGAGTGGGAACTAACTCCTTCCATCTTCCCCACATTCGTGGCTCTTCAAAAACGACGCCGGTGGCAGGAATTGACACAGTTGAGTCCACACGTAAACTACCACAGCCCCGGCACCTCCAAATCCTTATCTTTGTTGTTAGCATGTCTCCAAAAATCCGCGTACTTTGCGTTTGCGCAGCGTGTGCGTTTGCCTGACCCCTCCATTTCGACTGCCACAACGTCCACATCTGTGTCCTCATAAAAATTTGTGCATATGTCAGCTGATTAATCTGACCTTTTGGCTCGATTTCTCTTGGCGCAGCGCCGTCTGCCGATACAAGTGTCTCCTGGGGTGTAGAACATCCACATTATAAGTGTTTTTAGAGGCTCTACAACTTTTTCTCTTGATATAAGATAGCGTACACGGCGTTTCGACCGATTTTGGCGTCAACGACATATTGTTCGGCCCTCGTGCTCGACTTCTTCTGCATTAATTTTTTCTTCAAACCGGGCAAGAAGGCATGTCGTATGACAGCCTTTGATTTCCGGGGCTCAACATAGACGCCTTGCATTCCATATGTGAATACCCCACGAGAAAGGGCAAAAAATGTATTTCGGCTGTTCCCACAGCAACAAGGGTCCTATTCTGAACCCTGTGCCTCACAATGGCATTTTGAACCACGTGCCCCACAATGTCCTGAGTTGTACCAGTCTGCCTACAGCAATTAGCCTCACTCCACTCAATTGTCGAATAGCAGACTTGTAACTTCCTCTTCCCTCCTTCCTCAACCTTGCCTCCTTTCGTCCTCCCCGTCGGCGTCGGCGCTGACAGTCTGTTATTTCTTTCCAATATTGGGCCATCTCAAAAATTGTTCCCTTCGCCCTTCACCCCGTCACCTATTACGATCACTAATCTGACGGTTTCGTTCTGTGGATCACCCTCCAAAAATCCAACGAACGAATCTCGAAGGAAGAACTATACAATTTACGCCATGCCTCTGCCCGAAATGTTGTCGAACGGATTTTGGGAGTGATAAAAAAAGTGCTGGGCCATTGGACAGGTTGCGCAGTAGCCATTCGAGCCACCATGTGGCTACCAATTATGCTCTGTACATTCAATTTAGTACAGATTCTCTCCCAGGCGTTGTAAAGGACCACTTTAGTGTCGATTTGGTGTGGTTAAACGTGGGAAAAAATGTTGAGACTACATCAAAACTGCCATGTGTGGAGCCACCTGGCGGCTCCAATGGATGCTGCACAACCTGTCTATTCTCAGACACCCGCCTCAGTTTGACATCGACCTCCAGGCCCGTGTTTTTCCCACTCTCGCTGCTATCCATAATTTTATCATGCAGTAACCCTACAAAGTTTGTTTAAACAATGGCTGTCTCAACAGTGAACAGATTCCCATTCAAATTTTTTGACCCTTCATCGTATATTATTGAGGTCTGCAAGGTCAATGAAAAAAAGAGCTGCTGTAGCATTACCCAGTTAGTCGGTGTCGGAACTGTTCCGACACAGTGGTGCAGCAGCAGACTCCTTTTCAGATTTTCTGGCCCTTCATTGTATATTATTGAGGTCTGCAAGGTCAACGAAAAAAAGAGGTGCTGTAGCATCACCCAGTAAGACAGCGTCGGAACCGTTCCGACACAGTGGTGCAGCAGCAGATTGCCTTTCAGATTTTCTGACCCTTCATTGTATATTATTGAGGTCTGCACGGTCCACGAAAAAAAAAGAGCTATTGTAGCATCACGCAGTTCCGACAGACCGGTACAGCAGCAGATTCCCATTCAAATTTTCTGACCCTTCATTGTATATTATTGAGGTCTGCATGGTCCACGAAAAAAAGAGCTGCTGTAGCATCACCCAATTCCTACAGACAGCAGCAGATTCCCATTCAAATTTTCTGACCCTTCATTGTATATGATTGAGGTCTGCATGGTCAACGGAAAAAAAGACGTGCTGTAGCATTACCCAGTTAGACGGTGTCGGAACCGTTCCGACACAGTGGTGTAGCAGCAGATTCCCATTCAGATTTTCTGACCCTTCATTGTATATTATTGAGGTCTCCAAGCTCAACGAAATGGGTGCGTAGTAGAGCGCAGCAGCAAGTACTCCTTCCGGGAGTCTCTGCACCTGTCAAGGCCAACTGCGACAAACAGAGAACTTGTCGCGGCTGGGGAGGGCACAAATTTTGTCTTTGTGGGCATCCTGCATTGAGAAAGGGTGAAAAAGCACGAAATACGGAGGCTCAGTTCGCTGCTTACCTTGCCGGCCAGTCTTGAATTGCAATAGATCTTGTAGAATTAGTACTGTAACAATATTTATTTGTTCCCGAGCTAATTACCGGGTATACTACTAAGACTTCGAACGCGGCAATAAGAAAGCTTAGCTGCAGACCTAGGGTGAAGCGCGAAATCACGCTCGCCATATGGACTGCAGCTAAACACTGCCTTACGATGCGGACATCACACGTTTGTCAACTACATCTGCACGCACGGCCGCACGTAATCCGGGAGGCCCTGGATGACATCGGTGACGGGAGCGTGGGAGTATGATCCCCTTTTTGAGTATATTGAAACCCTGCAGGTACCAGTTGGGTAGGGAAGAAAATGCGGTGGGAAAATTCACTCTAGCCAACAACAACATAAACCATCAAAATTGACTGTATGTATCACAACAAGCTCCGAAATATTGAAATTCAATTTTTTTAGGCCAGTATGAATGCAAAAGAACTCATATATACAGCGGTGGATGAATCCCTACAGTCCAGGATGTGCCGGGAGAAACGATGACCAAACGGCAATCGTGTGGACCGAGCTGCCATTTTGGGGACTGGATATCAATCGAGATTGACAATCACCATTTTTCGGTCTCTAAGGCTCGGCACAAGCACTCCTGCCGAAAACTCTGTCGAAAATAATTTCCAAATTCGGAATGCACGTGGAGGCAGAAAAGCAAAAGTGGTGGTTTAAATACTGAGTGGAGTCGATTACGCAATTGGTCGCGGCGATCTCCGAGATCGCGGTCCGAAGTTGATCTCACTCATTTCTGCTCAAAACTATCTTCAAATTTGCTGTGACTCCACACGTTATAACACAGTTCTGAAGCCACACAATGAAAGCCATACAATTATCATTTATTTAGCCAACTTGAACAGTCAGAAATTGAAGCAGAAAAGAAAAGAATTTCAAAAGGCCACATAAATTTCAAACTCCGGCCCCGCCCTTTGACAGCTCCGAGAAGCACCAGCCTGCCTACGGCAACCTGGCTCCAATTCTTGCAGATAGTTGACAGGGTGGTCACGAGCCTATGCAGTCCTCCAATTCTGCACCAGTGCATTGGCTCGGCCTCTGAAGTTGTAATATTCGTCCTTTGGGACCTGATCGGATTTCAGCTGGCAGATCCAACGCAAGACTTTTGCAAGCTTGGAGAACTGCATTTGACGAGAATTAACTGAGGTTCCACGCCGGTACAGTAGAGCAAATAACAGAGGTAGGATAGTTGACGCACCACGAGATAGTCAATATTCATCCCACTAAAATTCTCGATGGCGGTCAATCTGATGTCCGCTTGGGCCATCTCCTAACCAATTAAACAATATAGTGAGCCAACTCTGGGAGGTCTATTTCAAATCTAACCCCGGAGTTTGGAAGAACACCGATTAGAAATATCTTCTGCAGTTCATGCCGCCATTTGCGGACTTTCAGTGCCTGAGGATCTATCATTTAGCCTGTAAAGTCATTGTCGTCCATGTTCCCAGTCAAATTGCTCTGTCAGACGTACATGGATGGCCCTTTCCAATGAACCTATTACCGATGGACTCAGTTTCGAGGAGAGCCGCTTTATGCGGGAAACTGGTAGGCGGCTTTAAATACCTTTCATACATTAAAAACGGTATTAAATACACGTATTATACCTTAAATACACGTATTAAACGAGCCATACCTTCGAGACATCGCGGCCGATTATACCCGGGCGAAATCCTTTCAAACCCGGCACTACTTCCCATGCATCACTTGGGCCAGATGCATTGCACACCTTTGATATGAACAAGAACAATGGCGGAAAACAACGCTTCCAAAAAGACACCATCATCCCAGAATCTCAGTCAGTCCCAACTATTAACATGCGGGGAAAGCCACAAAGTATGAAGACAGAGGATGGGTTGCAGAAGGGATTGCAACAAGTGCTTGAGGAATGAGGCTTCAATGTCAGTGTGCTCCGAGCAAAGTGCAAGCCTGTTTGTCCATTTGAAAACAAGGACTGCTGCATGGCTTGACTGCTAAGCCACCAGGAGGACTTTGCTAATCAACTCTCTATGCTTGAACAAGTCATCACAGAGGCAGAGCACCTTTGTCTTTTTCTGCCCAAGTTCCACTGTGAACTCAATCCAATTGAAATGGTATGTAATTTGTTTGACTCTTATTCAATTATTTACATCTACAGTACTGGCCAGATCGAGGAAAACACTTTTGATTAAGCTAAGACAGCGGCGTTCGACTGCCTTGATGCTTGCCCAACCGATGTCATCAGAAAGTTTGTGAACCGATCTTGGTGCTCTAAGGATGCATATCGTAAAGGATTGACCGGAGATGTGGCTGCATGGGCGGTGAAGCAGGTCATGACTCACATGCTCCCGCTGCTCATGATGCCCCACCGCCGCATACCCCGCGCCAAATGGCGCGACTGCATCACGTCAAACGGAAAAGCACTGGATTGAGCAGGTCCGTAAGCTTCGACTTTGGGAGTTATTTGCGCGTCACCGACTCGCATGTACATATAGCGCCCGACGACATGCCTCCCGAAAAGTTCCTCCACTCAATGATCGGGTACCACCTCGCGTTTGAGACCTCCCTGTGCGGTATGGCAATGACCCAGGGTATCCAGCGCAAGGTCATCAACATCGGCCTCGGCATCAAGCATGTCGCCGTCGAGCCGCATGGCGTATCCGTCACATCGAGTCGATGGCACATAAGCTTACCTCCGCCCGAGATGCAGTCTATTGCGCTCGAGCTCGGTGGCGAAGTCGTCCTGCGCCGCCTCTGCATTCTCCTCGCGCTTAAGGCTGCATACATCAAAGCATCGGCCAGCCCGCTGGCTTCGACTGGGCGCGCCTTGAGTTCAACATCCCCCTCGAGGCGGCCCGCGCTGACGGGCACCCGCTCCAGGGCTGGGAGTTCCGCATCTTCCGTGCGAGTCTCGGAGTGGCGCGGAAGGACGTGCTGGTCGAAGAGCACTACTAGTGCGTGTGCGCGTTCTTTCGCGGCGCCAAAGACAGCACGTTCGTGTGGCACAAGAGCGCGAAGGACCTCGAGAGCTGGGTGCAGTTTATCAATATCGACCAGATGGTCAATGTCATCCCCAAGCTCACTGCGTAATCGTCGCATTTGCGTTGTTCTATTCTGCTTTCTCTTCTGCTTTCTCTTCACTTCTCCTCCCTTCAAGTTCCGAATGGCTCGGCATCTTTGATGGTTTACAACGGTCGCGATCAGTTTTCGGATTCATCGGACTTTCATCGGCCTTGTTTCGAGTTGCACCAAGAAAAAAATGGGAAACCAAATAATATTTAGTTCTAGGGCCACAGAATACATGGTAAAAACAGCAAGACATAGTTCCCAGTCCATAAGCATCGGAACCAAGTGTCGTGGGGCATCAATGAATATTGTGATTGTGAATGTGATTGATTCTTGAAGGTTACCGAACATCGCCAGCGGACAGGAGCGGCCTGAGAGAAATCTTTGACCGAGAAAGAGCTTGTACAGTAGCATAAGACAAAATGTACTTGGGAAACTCTTGATGCAAGACTTGATGACTTGAGAATGAGGCCTCAGGCTTGGGAGGGGTAGGACTTAGCAAGAGCAGCACAGTTGAGGCGGACTTGAAGGCAAAGTCGACGGTAATAGTGGGAAGAAGGGAAGAAGTTGACCGTTCCCACAGGTGCCACCTTTGTCTCGACAAACCACGTCTTTTCTTATAGATGATGATGAAATCGCACCCTGCCCCGCGGTATCAATCAGTTTCCCAAAACAAAATCGACTGTCGACTGTGCTCCCCAGACTGTGGACCAGCGTCTGGTTAAATAATTTGGTCTATTGGAGCGCCGGTTGTTCCAGAATTTCCAAGGATTATATACAATTAACCCATCCAAAGACGCCACTATTATTGATGGTGGTTTGGATTTCGTCCATTCGTGAATCCAGCGTCGTCGCATAGCCGGCAGATTGGTTGGTGATACTTTCGTTGAGGACGGAGTATATCACATCTGAAAGTGTGGTCACTGCGAAGGAAATCTTTCCGGCGTAGTCATACTGGAATTCTGGATTATCAATACACGAGTTAATACTACAGGACAGCTAAGCATATACACTCTACCTTGGCCTGGGTCTGTCTCGTCGCTTGTGTTAACATTGGCCAGGTCATCCTCCATCCGCTGCAAGGACGCCAATACACCTGTCATCATGGAGGCCCTGCGTCGTGCCCGCTACAAGTTCCCCGGAAGGCAGAAGATCGTTGTTTCAAAGAAGTGGGGATTCATGAATGTCGCGAAGGGCGAATATACGAAGCTGAAGTAGGAGAAGAAGGTCTTGCAGTGAGTGTTTCCATCTCCTCGTCTTGAATGATTGCAATGCTGACAAACTCGTAGGGACGGCACGTACGTGCAGTTCATCTGGCCCAGGGGCCCGCTTGAGCAGAACCTGCACAACCAGCTCCGCGCTTAGGCGTACATGTGGAAGGTGCCGGTTGTAGGGTAGAGTGTACTGTACTTTTTCGTTCAAATGAGGGGGTGTGACACGTGACTCATTTTACCTATTCGACATTTCGGCAGCTGCCGAAATTCTGCGTGACACCCCGAGAAATTCGACATTTGAACTGAAAATTTTGTCTTTTTTGCAGTTTTTAGGCGGTTTGGAGGCCTATGTGATCGCTTGAAGGTTCGACAAAGGCCCGGGTGACGCGTGACCCCGACCAGATTTCGTGATCGACAAGATTTCCACTTTGGATCATGTCAATACCATGTCATTTGAGCTCACAATTGTTCTCAGAAGGTGGCCATCACTCTCTTTATAAAATTGAGCCTCTCTGTCTGTCCGAAGCCGTATCTCCATATGGTTAAATTATGCAGCATGACCAAAACACGGCAGATTAGCGCCAACCAACGGCAGGCGGAAATCAATCACCGCTTACATGCCGAGCTGCCAGAAGTGATGGCTCCTCTCTGTCTGTCCAAAGCCGTGTCTCCGTATGGTTAAATTACACAGCATGACCAAAACACGGCAGATTAGCGCCAACCAACGGCAAGCGGAAATCAATCACCGCTTACATGCCGAGCTGCCAGAAGTGATGGCTCCTCTCTATCTGTCCGAAGCCGTATCTCCATATGGTTAAATTATGCAGCATGACCAAAGCACAGCAGCTTAGCGCCAACCAACGGCATGCAGAAATCAATCATTATATTTAGCTGCTCTTGCATGCCGACCTGCAGAACTGTTTGATGGGCCATGATGGCCGGCTCAATGGTTGAAATGCCGCTTTTTGCGGATTAATTCTTTTGGAACTTATTTATTTATAAATTGTTTGCTCTCCTCGGTTTCGCATGTATTCATTCACTAGAGTTGCAGTTAGAGTTAACGTTTACTCTAGCTTTACCATATCTGCAGATCGCGAAACCTTTTAAATACAAAAAGTCACAAACAAGGTGAGCAAGTGGGAGCCGGCGCGAAGCGCCGGCGACCGCTTGTTTTTACTCATTTTTGCTGTTTTTGGCCTATTTTCGATAAAAATGGCCACTTTCTGAGAGCGATTGCAAGCTCAAATGACATGGTATTGACATGATCCAAATTGGAAATCTGCGCTACTCGACGAGTACTTTTCGACTGTGGTAAGAGATCTTTCCCACGCACCCTCTACAAAAAGTCGGTTTCAAAATCTAAGCAAAATCGCGTACTCTACGAGAATTGCCTTTTATGGAAGTCGGTTAACATACCCAAATGTCTTCTATTTATCCATACTTCTGGTCTACAAGTTGTTTGGAGTGATTTGATGCGCCCAACATCAAGAACCACCGACGCCATTACTTTTGTCGAGCATGAGTATATGGTGTGATCGAGTTTATATGGTACATTAGAGAGGTTGTGCAAAAGCCGCATGGGCCGCATGCGGCTTTTGTGCATTGTGCAAAGCCGCATGCGGCTCCATGCGGCTTTTGTTTCCCTATCAATGATGTATTTGATCCTTTCGTAGATGCCGTAGAGTGCTTTGGAAGCTGTTGGTATTGATCCGGCATCAGGTGGGTGGAGCAAGTGTGAGAACTGGCCTTTTTTTGGCAGCATTACGGCTCATTACGGCCACAGCCGCACAGCGGCTGTGGAGAAGCCAAATAATGACGTCAAAATGATGCACATCATGGTTGGTAAGTGGTTCAATATACGGTATAGCACCTAATTTACTAGTATTTCATCAAAATGAATATAGATACACTCTTAAAACCCTCAGTTTATCATGCGGCTTTGCACAATGCGCAAAAGCCGCATGCGGCGTTGCACAACCTGTCTATTGATTTTCGAAGGCCTAGATCACCGGATTCTCGACTGGCGGGAAAGGTTACAAAATAAATTATGTTTGATCAAATGCGTCGGGTTCTTCATCGCTATACACATATCCCCTACAGACATCCTGTAAAGATTTCAGTGGACAAAGAGTCTAGGCGAGACTCACAATGTTCTGCGGCGCCCTGCTTTGCCTCTTTCATTAGTAGTTTTTGCGATTTTTTTAGGCCGCTTTCGGGACGACCTTCGAACTGAATACGGCGGAACACTACGCCAACCATGGAATAGGCATAACAATACGATAGCGATAGGGGACTGCTTGCCTGGTGGCTGAGTTATTTCCCTGGACAATTGCATCGGGGCCCACCCCGACAACGTTCCTCGTTTGGTTCATGGACGGATTTGATTCTTCCGTACTAGGTGGTGCACTTGATTTGCTGTTCATCTCAGCGTTTGATTTTCTCTGAGTCCACCAGTTCAGGATATTGGCGGCATTGTACTTGACTTTGGTCAAATCTCCTAGAACCATCCTCCATGAGATTCAGGGGGGACTCTCAACAGTGAGGCACATACTACGATCCTTGAATATTATCTGGGATGCGGTAGTGATCATAAGTGCACTTTCGGTCGAAGTTATCTGAAGAACTGGATCTTCACTGACTGCCGGATCATGCCGTATGCAACTCTTTTGAAGCTTCTGGAGAAAGTAAGTGTGCATGCCATAGGTGGTGAAGGACAAAACACGCATTACTGCAGCCACCATCCGGACCCACTGAGAATACGAGTCTCTCGACCGTTCCGTCCTTCATGCCAACGAAAAGTTTATTAGATTGCTTCATCGAAGCTGCGGGGTTATCCCAATGCAAAGCAGAAATTGGCGAGTGGAATTCCAGACCGAGGATGTGAGTACCACGAGTGAGTGAGAAAATGTTTATATGCCCATCTCGTCCCCCGCATGTCATTAGATCTCCATCGATCCCCACTTCGATGACAGCAGGGTAGACATGGGGGGGACGAAAAAGGAATGAGGTGGATGTCATTACCAACTAACAGTTAGTTTCCTGAACTAGTCAGATTTTATATGGTGAGGGGCGGCCACAAGAGCTGCCCGCCCGTACCTTAACCGTCACGTCCCTCAAGCTTCCCTTAGTCCGTTTTTAAGCGCATATTTGGGACGTAGATTCGGAACACATATTACAATGTTCTACTACACACATTTGACATTCCAGTGTGCCATCACAAATCCAGTAGTTCGCTTCGTTTGTCGCCGTTCATAAAGATTGCCACATTTTGTGAAGGAAAAAAGTGTTTTTATGATATCTACAAGATGGTCGGCCGCCTCCCTGAGGTCTATAAATATGGGTATAGCCAATGCGCATTCCACAATGTCTGCTGTTCGCAGAAGTATCCCTGGCCGCAAATTTTGCACACTGGATATCAAATGTCTTGAAGGTGCAATAATCCTTATTGCCGATGCCGATGATACAGTATAGTAGGGTTCCTTGGATACCCGCTTTGATGTTTCCGCTACGGCGTCCACAACATGAAGAAATGAAGTGCTCAAGCCCACTTCCCGCAACATTTTACTCGCCGTTGCAGCGCACCACGGCTGGCACGTCCGCCAATGCGATTTCAAAGGCACTTACCTCAACGGTGTCCTCCCCGAGCCTATCTATGTCGAACAACCAGAAGGATTCGACTCACCAGACGCTCCCCGCGCAACGCACATCTGGAGGCTTCACAAAGCTCTCTACGGGTTGAAGGAGGCCGGGCGCATCTGGTACGACACCGTCAGCGAGTACCTCGTTGATGAGCTCGACTTCACACGCAGTGAAGCAGACCATGCCGTCTTCTTCCGCGTCACGGACACTGAGCGCACATTTATAGGGACCCACGTTGATGATCCAATCCCCACCGGCGACAATCTCGATGTCCTTTTCAAGCTCGGGAAGGACCTCAACTCAAAATTTCCACTCAAAATCAACGGCGACGCGACCCACTATTTGGGTACAACAATCCAGCAGGACCGCGCCGCCGGCACCATTTCCCTCGGACAGGAATCGTACATCCACGCCGTCGTGGCTCTCGCAGGTCTGGAGAATGCGAAACCGGCGCCATCTCCACTCGCACCCGGCGCACGCCTTGGTCGCGAGTTCTGCCCATCCACTGAGGAAGAGAAGGACTGTCAGGATATGATTGTTCGCGTCAGTCCGAGTAGATGATCAGTATCACTTCTTTGATATGATGTATCTATATGTAGTCTTCCATTGTCAGACATAGCCTCAATTCATCGTCTTATCTCTTCCCCCATCGTCCTCTGTGCCAGCTCCTTGCACTCAACTAGCTCCTCGTCCCCTGTGAGCTTCTTCGGCTTTTAGCCTCCTCAGGATATTTTCTGATAGGTTATGGGCCCCGCGCCCTAGCCTGAACGCAAGTTACGAGAGTTGCTTGTTTTCAGTCTGCCTGCGGAATATCACCATCCGCTCCCTACCTTCTCCTGCGCCTTCATCCACCCTGCCTTATCCCCATAATCTCTCTCAACTATACCCCGCTATCGCTATGGGTCTCCCCACTGGTGCTGTTCGCCCACGGTAAGTCTTCACCCTCATGCCTCCTCGTTCAAAGCAACTTCCCCAGGCTGCAGATGCCCCCACCGCACTTCCAGCTCAGGGTCGGACGTCTCAGCGATCTACCCGGTCCTCAAATTCTTTACCTGGCAGTACAATGCCTCCGGTGTTGCCGAACCAGGGCCGAGCACCGTCCACAAGACGCTCTTCCAATGCTGCGCCATCCGTCCCATGTATGCCCCAGTATTGTTCCCTGGTAGACTATTAAAATGAACAGCTGAGTTTGATCCTGGTAAACGCTGTAGGCTCATGAAAAAGCACGTTGAACAAGCCGTGTGAAGATAGCACCGAAGTGCAGGGAGCCGCTCGGAAATTGTAGGGGGTTGACTGTACAGCCAGAAATTTCTGAAAAATTAGGGCGTACGGCGGTGGCGTCCGACGCGCGCCCTCGGTGGGCAGCAGGTGGGAATATATGTCCGAATTGGGACACAAGACTAATCTACGACTAATGTCTGTCGCGGATGGGACCTTCAAGGCGGGTTTTTCTATACAATTAAACCCACCTAACAGGTCCTTTACATAAGTGCGTCGGTCCTCGCGTAGGTGTCCTTGCCCACGACCTCCACGACGCCGCCGCCGCTCCCTGCGGCCTCACGGTGCCTTGGACCCGCTCGCCCTGCTCCATCGTAAACATGGATGGAATGTCTGTCTGCATCAAAATCTCATGAAAAACACGTACATTGCGCTCGACAGTCCAGATGGCAATTCAAAACTCGACTAGTGCCAGAGTTGAAAGATTGTGAGAATGTGTGGTCCCGGACAGCTTCTAGATTATTGCCGGATGCGTGATGACCGCTTGATCACGTGTGGGTATCACAGTGTTCGTAGTACCGAGTTGGTATTAAGTACTGCGCCACGCGGGAGAGCGCACGGTGTGTAGCGCAGGGAACAGTGATGTTCCATAAGGCCTTAAGCACACATCTGAAAAGTCCTAAGGGTTAGTAAGGCCTAAGCCTTAGTGCTAAGGCCTCCGTTTAAGGCCTTAGGGATAAATTTCCCACGCTTCTGCGCGCAGTGATACAGCTCAATTACCGCCTTCAAAATTGGTAGTAAACATATTAAATTGCAACGTATACATCATCTGATGGGATCTCCACTGCTCCATCATCCAGCCGAGCATCTTCTTCAGCCTCCACAAGAGCTTCAGCTTCAGCTAGTGCCGTCATCAAATCCCCCATCGCCTCAATTTCTTCCTGCGACAAGCGAGGAGGTCCCGTCTTCTTTTCGGCACTCCCAAACAAGACAGCAAGTGTCTTCTTCTTCCACTTCGAAGGAGAGCTTGTTTCTTTGTCGGGGTTCGCCGTTTCGTTGTCAGCCGCAGCCTGTGCATCTGCAATCCACTTATTCATCGCATCCCTCCAACCCGAAGCACACGGATTTTCCGGCCCGCGCTGCTCTAAGGTCTCTAAGGGTACCCAAAATTGCCCCCAAAACTCTAAGGCTTACTCTAAGGCCCCTCTAAGCCTTAGAGTGGTTAAGGCCTTAGCCCTTAGGAACAACACTGGCAGGGAAGGTCTCGGCCCAAACCGGAGCGAAGCGACCGCATGTCTTGTCGCTCAGCGCGGTGGATTTTGATTGTCGGGAGCCCTGTAGTCTTGTGCTTACCGCGGGGGTCTGATCGTGGTGCGCCGTTATTACGTAAAATGAGGTAAGCAGAATCTGAGTCGCGAAAATCTTGCTTGAAACACGTGTTATTTGCTCAAATTCTTGCACAATGGAGGTTGACTTG
This sequence comes from Mycena olivaceomarginata, assembly GCA_029378375.1. Taxonomy (NCBI): domain Eukaryota; kingdom Fungi; phylum Basidiomycota; class Agaricomycetes; order Agaricales; family Mycenaceae; genus Mycena; species Mycena olivaceomarginata. The sequence continues at coordinate 110,222 of JARKIC010000578.1, read as the reverse complement.
GATGTAGCTATATTTCTGTCTCTTCAGAATTTGGAGTTAGGTGGTAAAACTCGTACATAGTTCAGAATCCCGAGGTCCAAGCTTCGGCAAAGTCCGAAATAATGCAAGATTTGTCGATGTCGAAATTTGGTCGAGGTCACGTGTCACGCAAGCCTATGTCGAACCCCCAAGCGTGACACGGAGTCCACGGCGACCTAAAACACGCAGAAAAGGCAGAATTTTCGTCTGGAAAGTCGAAATTTTAGGAGTGTCACCCACAATTTTCGCTTGTGTCGAGGTGTCGAAAAGGTAAATTGGGTCACACGTCGCGCCTGGTGTCGATTTGAACAAAAAAATCCAGTATGCTGCAGGGGCCATGAGAGCATAGTTCCTCGGTCCCTTAATAGCCAAAGGCATTGAGGGAGCGTAAATAGCGCAAAAGGAAACAGTTGTTCGCTGTGGGTCAAGGGGGAATCACCCCTTTATTAAAATTACGTGTGTCTGTCCGTCCGAAGCCATTTTAAACTCCGCCATCAATCCTCCGGCATCCTCCGATATTCAACCGAAGTGGTGGGGTGCGAAGCACCCCACCGCGCTCTTGTCAACTTTCGAAAATCGTATATACAGTCGCAACGGTTGCAGCAGTTGTGATTAAATCTTGCCACAAAATTGTACATCATCCAAATTAAATTTCCTCGCATATTGCTATGAAGACCAACTGATTTAATTTTCTTTTCTTTGCATAGTATGGCAGCAGCCGTGCCTTGTGAAAAAATAATCTTCTCAGTAGTCTGAGATTTAATCTAAAATTTCTTTCTGGACCACCTGAGTCAAAGAAGATCAATTTTACACATAAGATTTAATTTTACAATAAGATTAATTATATGAAGATTAATTCACTGGCATGAGTGGCCAAAGATGTACCACCAAGGGTACTCGAACACAGGACCCTAGGATTATGAGGGCAAGGAAAAGGGACTTACGAAGGTCTTAACCACTGGACCAAGCAGGACATACTAAACCCCCTTCGCATTGCCTTCATATCAAGCATCCTGGATAGCACAAAGGGAAATATCTATGTTCAAGTCCGTTTCATGTTGTGGAGAGTATCCATAATCGTACTACTGTACAGCCACTGATAAAGTGCCGCTTCCTTGAGGCTTCAATGAGGCTTCCTTGAGGCTTCCTCGAGGCTCTCTCTTCAGTTTCTGCACTTTCTCTGCTACTTCCACTATGCCTAGATCTTCCAACCACGCAAAGTCTCGTCAGAACAACCTGCAAAAAGCTCGACAGTCTCGGAAAACCACTGTGGAGGAGGTTCCTGATGAAAATGACAGCCATCAGAACTCGGACACTGAATCAAACATCTATTCTCAGCCCAATGTCCACTGCTCTGACAGATGCAGTAAACATTCACCACCTCCACCTGATCTGGATACCGGGGAGACATGGGACCTTGACTTTGGAAATGAACTTCCAGATCTGGATTGCGAGGACCAGGCTGCGGGTGATCTGGAGCCTGAAATGGATGATGAGGTGGTGGAGGCACCAGAGATCTCGGAAGAAAATGAACTCAAGAAGTTTGCCACTCTTCTGAGTGATGCCCAAGAAGCAGCTCGCATCCAGGAACGTGAACTTCAGAAAAGCTCAAAATGGCCAAAACATTACAACAGAAAATCCACCACAACACTCTATCGTCAACGAAAGGCTGCAAAGGACCTGAAACAAAAGGGCTTTTTAAATGTCCTTGACTACCTCAAGTCAGTCAAAGCAAAGAAGGCCAATGAATCAAATCATTTGGCTTCCACAGAATCTGATGCAGAGGTTGAGACCACTACAGAGGAGCCAATTACAGTGGACAATTCCTCAGCTTCAGAATCTGAAGAGGAGGATGAGCTCCCAGATCTGGAGGAATTGGAGGATGAAGATGAAGCAGATAACATTCAGGTGAGCTGCATTTTCTTTTTCGAACTTGAGGTCCTGAATTTTTTTTTAGACTCCACCACTGCCTGCAGACTGTCTGGACCCTGTTAACCTTGCTCATGTTCGACTGCGTGAGCTTCTGGAAGCCACTGAGGATCTTAGTCCTGATCATGCCATTGACATTTTTGAAGCCAAAACCAATGGCTTTGCAGTTGCTCTCTTCCTTTTTGATAATGCTCCCAGCCATCAGAAACGAGCTGCAGATGCACTCTCTGCCCGTAAAATGGTCAAGAATCCAAAGCAAGGCTGGACCCACCATCCAGGTGGACCAAAGATGCGGAATGGGCAGCTCCCAAGTGGGGACACTCAAGAGCTTTACTATCCTGATGACCATTCAACCATGCCAGGCTGGTTCAAGGGAATGGAACAGATCCTCCGGGAGCGAGGATTATGGCGAGATGGTCTTCTGGCTCAGTGTCCTGGGTTAAAATGTGAAGCTGGACGCACTGATTGCTGCTGTCGCCGCATTCTCTTCTTGCAGCCAGACTTTGCGAACCAGAAGTCTGCACTAGAGGAGCTGGTAGAGTCGCGGGGTCACATCTGTGATTTTTATCCCAAATATCACTGTGAACTCAATTTCATTGAGATGTACTGGGGTGCAGCAAAATTCCGGTATCGCATCACAGCAAAAACCTCAAACATTGATGAGATGGAGGCGAATGTGAAGGCATGTCTTGATGATGTTCCACTTGTGGGGGCACGATAGTGTAGTGGACTATCGTGCGGCGTTCAACACGTTGCCTGTCGCTTACGTACAGGAACTTTTTGAGTTCCCTTCGCGCAGGTTCGAATCCCCCCACCACCGAAAAGACACACCTTAGACAGTGTACGGTATGCGCGGAGGGGGTCCCACAAGAGCGACATTCGTGGATAGCAGTCACCAGCGCAGCTGCACACTTGAAAACTTCAGCTCATTCACAAGCCGTTGCGTTGGCGAGAATTAGAACCCAGGAGAAGGAGGCGAGATTGAAGAAGCTCCAGAGCGAGAGAGAGGCTTCTTCCGCAACGGATGAGCTCCGCATGATCCAGTTTACAGCACATCGGCCAGTTGCATCGGCGTCTTCGAAGTTGATGAGCGCGGAGGAGAGAGACATGTGGGAGGACTATAGAGTCAACGGCGCCGATTTCAGTGTGGGAGACGACGTCGAGGACCAGCAGAAACAACGTCGGCGGTTGCAAGAAGAAGCCGATGTCTTCGGCTTGTGGAACCCTGATGCAACGGCGAGGCTGTTGGGGTTTGGGGGTGAGGATGCAAGAGACCAGGTCCAAGAAGACGAAGACGATCTTCTAGCAGAGATCATGCGCAATGTTGGTGAGTCTTGTTATTTGGAAATCAACAGTCGAGACGAGATGGATGAGTCGTCGATGGGTTGTGTTTGTGGTCGAGTCGATTGTTGCCCAAGCTTTTGGCACCGGAGCATGTTCCAGATGGTGTGCAGTACGAACCAGCGCGAAGCTCGAGAAAACGGTTGCAGACGCGATGGTTCGCATTTGGTCACATGTGTCGTTTGATCACCGAGTTGCCGAATCGGGACTTGACGCGTGCGGCACCATCCTTCTTCGCGGCCAGTGCGCCAAACCTCTGAGGGCTCAAAAGGAGAAATAAATACATATATATTGACCATTTGCCTCAAAATCTCAGATGTCCGAGACCCAGAACCCAGTGAAATTCAACATCCGTCGCAGGACACCAGCGCCACATCGCAAAAATGGTTTCCGTATTCTTCAAAAACGGTAGGATTTCAATCATATGATTACTTGTGTGCTCTCATCTTGCAATAGCTTTTTCTTCTGGACACGTTAGACAACCTTCCGAGACACCGCATCTCCAGCTCTTTGATGCGGGTATTCCTGTGGATCTTGCAAGAAGCTGGATGCAAAGACGTCCCCTCATTTGACCGTCTCCGACAAGTTAAGAAACAAATTCGTGGTCAATGCGGAATTCCAAGTATTCCCTGTAAATCTGCGCAGGGAAATGTCTTTTTCATGAATGATCCTCGAGCAATTATCGCAAATGTATTTTGGTGTTCAAATCAGTATTGCAGACTCGGAGGCTGACAGAATCCTAGGACTGGACAAATCCCACGACTCGTAAGCTGATCCAGTTATATCCCGAGGTTCCAGAAGATGGGATTATTCGGGAGATTTGGCACGCGCAAAAATGGCGCAAAAACATGGATCTTGATATGTTGAGCCCAATGTATGCGGCTGGTTTCTCGCACTACTACGTCAACGAAGTGGCGCGCCTCCGGGACGGGAGATTCATTGTTCCGATGCGCTGGGTCACTCACAAGAACAAGGTCTGGACCGACGCCTTTTCTGTGACATTTAATGAACAGGTGAGCTTCTGACTGTCAAAAATGAATTGTTGACATAGCCATTTGCACTAGGGAGAGGCAACAATCATGGATGATAGAACAGTTTTTATCTGCGCCGAGGATCTAAAGGACAACTACTATGATCTCGAACATGCCTCTCAACTTCCGAAATGGGGAGGTAAGACTCGGCAATTGTAATCATGATTCTCAGCTGAATGCCCGTTTAGCCCCCACAATTGAATCTGGGTACCCCACGCGTATGCCCAATCCGAAGAGAATCATTGCAGCTGGCCGGCCATTTTACTCCAGTTTTGTTGATTATTTCAGCGACGATGTGTCTGGAAATCGGTCTAAATCCTGGAATAAACACTGGAATGCATACGCGACCCATCGGAATCTTCCTCGGCACCTTTTGCAGCAGGAATTCCACGTACATTTCATCTCGACGTCGCCTAATGCGACGGTCTCAGAGCAGTTTTGTGAGTTCAAACAAGCAGTAGAGTGAGTACTACTTCGTTCGGCCAATACTTCAAGCTAAACAGGTTCAGGGAAACACATACCAACCCAGTCGAAGTTCAAGACGAGTCAGGGAACGCCGTGTGCTTCGCCATTTACGTCAATGCAGGGCCCTCCGATAATCCCATGCAAAGTGAGATATCAGCGCATATTGGCGGAAAAGGAAATTGTCTTTGTCGTAAATGTCGGGTCGGCGGAACACAAAAGGAGAAGGCCACCGACGAGGGATACCATGCCCTGTTTGAGGTAAGCGGATGATTACCATGCAATCAATTGCATATTAACGGTCCGAAACCTCTTCAGGCCGGTGAACCACGCACAAAAGAGCTAATTACCAGGGAACTGAAGAAACAAGTCAAGCTAGCGTGTTCAGGTGTCATCAAACGTGTTAAAGATTTGCAAACTGAAACCGGAGTCAAGGATGCATACACCCAATTCACCATCGACGAATTACTGTCTCGATTCAAAGAGATGAGGAAGGCTGAACCGACTCGTCCGATTGAGGAAATTGAAGCCGAACTAATACAATGGACGGTCGACAACAAAGACAGGATATATAGTCCATTTCTCACCATGAAGGGTAAGCACTCCCCTCCCTTCTCTAGTACACACATAAGAAACATTATCTCTAGGTTTTGATCCCACCAAGGACACACCCATCGAACTCTTGCACACAATATTGCTCGGGGTGGTCAAGTATATCTGGCATGTCTCGCACACTTCCTGGTCGCCCGAGCAGAAGCGGATGTATTCCTTACGCCTCCAGTCAACCAACACAGATGGGCTGTCGATTCATGCAATACGGGCTAATTACATCATGCAGTATGCCGGCTCCTTGATTGGTCGTCAATTCAAGACCATCGCTCAGACCAATCTTTTCCATGTTCGGGATTTAGTCACCGACGATCAATTCAAGGCTTGGAGAGCCACCGGCGAGCTTGCTGCGCTGCTATGGTTTCCAGAAATCCGCAATCTCGATGAATACCGGGTATTTTTCTTTTTGTTTGCAATCCGCACTCACTTATTTGCTCAAACAGCACGATCTCAAAGTTGCGGTCGCAAATGTCCTTGACATTTTTGGGACAATTGATCCCTCCAAGATCATTTCCAAAGTCAAGTATCACTTGCTAGTGCACGCTGGCGAGGACGTGGCGGAGTTCGGTCCTTTAGTGGGAGTTATCACCGAGGTCTTCGAGTCGTTTAACACGGTCTTCCGACATTGTTCAGTGCTGTCCAATCACCTTGCCCCAAGTCGAGATATTGCTCGGCAGTTGGCAGATCAAGAAGGGCTCAAGCACCGCCTCACTGGCGGATGGTGGAGTTCTAGCAGAGATGAGACGTCACAGAGGGCAGGTAGCGGTGTTCGAGATTTTTTGGAAAAGCATCCCGTTCTTCAAAAATTGCTTGGGTGGACCGACCCAAAACTGGTCAAGCACGGTATGCGAGTCTATTGATTTCCGCGCCGTCTCATTAATCCATCCCTTTGTCAGGGGATATTAAAGTCATGCCATTGACGCGAGGTCAAAAGGAGAGTGTCACTCACCTGCTCCATACAACCACTGCTGCTCATGCAGTAAACTATGGCTTGTACCGCCCCGAGTCGACATGGACAAAATGTAAATGTGTCATCAGCGAATCACTCGACGAGTGTTTCATTGGTTCCTGGGTATTTGCGCAGTCTCCGACTGCTCAGGTGAGCGATTTGGAACTACTCGGACGACTCCTGACCTAGTAGACGAATCAGGACTCAGTGAACTCAATGATACCTGGACGCATCTCGGATATTCTCGTTGACAATGGCGGTACAGTCTTGGTGGTGCTGGAAGTCTTTCAGGTGCTTTCTGCGCGTGACGAAACATATGGTGTGCCGGTCCTGGTACGCCGACACTCTGAAGTGACATTTTCCATTGCCACGACCGAGGTATCATACATTTACGTGGTGAATTGAAACACAAGCTGATTTGTACACCTTGTCTTCAGAACATCAAGTTTAAATTCAACACTCAGCACGACTGCGAATCTGCCCAATGCGACACCAGCGGGGTACGTTTGCAAATGCAGGAACACGTCGAATCCGATCAAATAGAACATTTTGTTGTTCACAAACCACTCGACCGCTTTTTCATTAATTCTCTGGCATTCCATAATGCCCATCTTCTACGAGCAACCCTTCCCCGAGATCTACTCGCTCCTCTTCCCCTCTTCCCAGATCGACAACAAAAGCATCACGAGCTGGCCGCGCAGCTTCGGGACACGCGATCGACACAACTAGCCACCCGGAAAGCAGCGGCCGAGAAACGAAAGCGTGGCGAGGAGGAAGATGACGAGAATGGGGGGAGACCAAAGAAGAAGAGGCGGACAAAGGGTCGGGCTGCTTGCAAGGTGGTTCCGGTTGCAGGCTCCATGGTCGCGAATCGGGGCAAGCGCAAGATCACCCAAACCCAAAAGGCTCTAGCGACACCGCCGGGAAGCGAGGAGGAGACCGCGGCAGACTCATCGGACGACTCGGACCCTGGGGAATGCTTCGATAGTTCAGACAGCGAGTACTTGATATCAGAGTAGGAACATAAAACTCATATATTCTTCCTGGAACCCAGATTTTGAAGCAGCATTTCGGAAGCTGGCAGGACAGGTGGAAGCTACCTGTGGTAAATGCCTGGGATACACAGCTGTCTGCCATACGGTGGCCAGATGCAGCCAGGTTGCGCAGCAGGTGTCCCCCGCATGAGCATGCCAGCCGCAGGCAACCTGTCGGCACTTTGGCGGTGTAGGGGAACGGTTATGTAATTGTACACGTGGCTGCCACAGTGCCACGTCTAGACTCTACCACACTAACGATGGCTCCCTTGTATGCACCAGATCCTGGCTCGGCCGAATCCCAGAAGCATAATGCCAAACCTACAGGTCAGTGTAGATGATGTTGGTCCCTTAATTAACTCGATCTCTCTACAGAAAACATTAGCCTTCACCCGTCGACGTGCGTAGATGGCCATGGCAGTCCAAATGTCGGCAGTGGGAGCCCATACAGTCAGCACTATGAGCCCACTGCTGAAATCTGGAAACTCTATCTGAAGGAGACAGAAGCCGAAGACATGGAGCTCGCACAGTTGTGGCAAATTGGCCTTGATCAACTCCTCATATTTGTATGCAAGTTTTTCCTTCCTAGTTCTATATCGCTCAAGATATCGTAGGCGGGTCTATTCGGCGCAATACTTACTGCGTTCCTTATAGAAAGTCGGAAGGACCTGAAAGAAGACCCTCTCCTAGAGATCCTTCAGGCTCTGCGAAACAATTCCGCTACATCGATTTCCGAGCCGTTTCGACCCACCAAATCTTCCCTTGTTGTAAATGCGGTGTGGTTTTCCAGCTTGGGTTTAACCCTTATTAGCGCCCTCACCGCGGTACTCGCGAAAGGGTGGCTTGCACAGTATACTCCCGCCACGCCCGGAGTACGCTCTAACGATGCTTGTGAACGTCACCTTCGCTATCTTAGATCGCGTGAATGGCGGCTCGCACAGTGTCTTTCATCAACTCCCCAATATCCTCGTACCCTCTGAAACAACAATAACTGCTACATCTGTCACTCAATCGCATGCATCTCGAGGTGGATTCGCCCATCGTCGCATACTGCACTCACAACGTCAGGGCTTTAGTTTTCAGTTGCTTCTTCTGCTTTTCCCAAGTAGACAGCGCTTCCTCTCTGTCAGCTTTCAGTGTCGTTCCTGCCAGCCAACTGCAGTGATTCAGATCTCCTCCGTGCAACCCCACTGAAACTGCAGGACCCAGCAGTATGTACATATGAGAAATTACCCTACTTGTGTTGTGCTTTCTATGCTGTCTTTCTTAACAGCCTAAGGCACGCGAGTCGTAGGCCGCGTGAGGGAGCCGCACGTAGCCGCTTGTAGACAGATGTACAAACCTTTGAGCAGATGAATTATGATGCGGAATGGGGGTGTGATTGGATACGGTTTTTTTAACGGACTCAGACTCAATATGCAGCCTCCTGATTGATGTCTGTGGGTGCTTGGCAAGGGTGTTTGTTTGCCGGACCGAGCTTAGTCACCAGGTGACACAACTCCGAGTCTCCGACAAAAAAGGCATATGTATGCCATATATCGATCAACTGAGATTTTACCAAAAGACTTAAGACTCGTCCGAGGAGCGATCTAAATGCTGTCTCATAGCAAAATTGGCCGAGTTCGCATTACGGGGTTGAGCGAGGGTGTATCTACAGTGTAGATGCAGGCAGACGCACGTAGCCGACGGGTTAGGCTCGTCCCCATCCGGTATCCAGGAAAACAAAGACAAACCCATCACTCGCTAACGCTGGGAGGCAGTCCTGGATACCGGCTGGGCCCTCTCGGCGCACTTTAAGCGGGGTTTTGTTTCCCCCGCCATTTCAGAGGTCAGTACTTAGAAAAAAATGTGCCCCGACCTTGAGAAAAGTGTTAAAACTTCCTGCCAGAATAATGGATAGTTTTAAATTCGTTAACGGTGATCTCCCTGTTGTGCACTCTTTGTCTGATCGTTGGCTATGTTGTGTGATCTTCCCGATTCAGCTTACGTCCGGTCTCTGACTGAGATCATCCGTTAACGTCGACTGGTTCACGAGTCTACCGACGGGTAGATGCACTGCATCTACCTCACGTAAACAAACATAGCCGGACATCAGTCAACCACGGCAAAGGTGCGTCTACATTAGAGCGTAGACGGAGATCGCCGGATGTAGCCGAACATCGCCACATGTCGGCACATGTCAATCAACGTAGACACAGGTGCGTCTACAGGGGATCGGAACGCAGTGAAGTGCTTGATCACTAAAAATCATGCTTTTCTTATATTACGAAGGAAAACAGTTGAGAATTGAGCACAAAAGCGCCACGATTGGGGTATCTAATGAAAACAAAGAACGATGACGAAGAAGAAGAAGATGAAGTCTATTCAACCACAAACTAGGCCGCGACTCCTTCCAATTTCAAATCCACCTCCTCCTTGCCTCCCATGTTGCTCATTGGCTGCCCGATACCGATTACTCTGCCCTTCTCTAGTGCATGGCTCGGCTGTTCCTTCGATTGCTACGAATCCACATCCCTGACTGCGTTGAACGGTTTTCACATTCGCCACGAATTCTGACTGACGTGTACTGAATATTGAATTCTGCACGACAAACTTGTATGTGGTCATATACAACGATAATATCGGGATTTACAGGCGATGAGCGAGCGGAACCCAGCGACGGAGCCTCCCGGTGATGTCAAAGATGGGCGTCACGGACGCGGAATTCGCAGAAGAATAAAAAAGGAAATTATGGATGGCCAACCGGTCTTCCCCCACCCAGCACGCCTGCTGGGATAAATACTCCATTCTCTCACTTCCAACGAGGAGTGGCCGTCAAGCACGATGATGGGGGGATCGGCGAGGAGATGCAGGACATGCGACGGGTGAAAAGGGAGGCGTACAAGAAAGCGTCAGTGGCAGGCGAAGCAAGCATTCCCCGCTCAGGAAGTATTTCGCCTCAAGCTCTGCCAGAGTCTTGTGTCTTGTGTCGGTGTCGTGTCAACTAGCAAGCCGTCAACCGTCCCGGGGCCCATCCGAGGATCCGGTTCTTCACAGGTGGACTACGCGGGAGATCGGAATACTGGGGTCAAGCCCAAAAAGCCACTGCCAGTGCGTACTGAAGCTGTCTGATTTTACCACGAAGCTCATTCTGTCCGCGTCAATTGGAATGAGTAATGCGGAATAGGGAGAGTGAACCCACATGCGACTGTATGCAGATGTTTCGATGTGAGCCGGCGATGCAGTGTGAGATGACAGAAAGGTTTTCCACTGTGTTGATGGCATAATTTAGAATAGGACCCTCGCCAGAGCCCCCACTACCGCCGGTACCGCCCCTTCCACCAGGGCCGCCGGTACCCCCTAGAAAATAAATAACCAGGTCTGTCTTCAAACCATTTCTCGCACCAGAGATGTTGTTAATAACTGTCTCCCAAGGCTGTCTGAAACATGGTTTGCAAAGAAACGTGCCTTGTATGCATGAATTGAATTCAAATGCACTGACTTTGAGCTCATACTCCTTATTCTAGCAATTCAACCCTCGAAAAGTATCTGGCTGTTTTTGTAATGGTATGTAAATGGCAAGGGTGATCGTTGGTACTCAAAAAGCATGCAATCTGTGGCGGGATGGATGAGTTGCGGAGAAACCGCCGGGGTATGTGACCGAGGCCTCTACATATAACATGGTTGTCGGGTATAGTCCGTAGTAGAGAATAGTAAGAGTAAAAAGAAAGGAAGAATCTAATAGTAAAGAAATCTACTTATCAGCAGGTCGTTCAAACAGTTTGAAGTCTCCGAAGACGGAATTGCGTGACCTCATGAAGGCGATTCCAACCAAGTTCATCACCTCCAAATTGAGCTATAATCATGGATAGGTTTATCACCCAGACAAAAATGTGGGTGAGTCGGATGTATGGCGCAGAACCTGCGTGCAAATTTGTCAGGCACTGAATGCGAAGTTGGCAGTCAAGCCTAATGTCGCTTTGGAGCAGTAATTACAATTGTTCTATTGATTTTCTCACCTGTCTGGACTTCGGATATAATAGAGTTCACCTCTGAATATGAAATGGTGCGCCTCATTCAGGCAGTGTTTTGTTTCGACACCAAGGTAGGTCGTAGCGTAGATCATTTGCAAAGTCGCGATCGCTTCGGAGTTGAAGTCGTAATCCCGGAACTCGTAGGTAGTTCCCATACCAGCTTTAAACGCACGTTCCAGCTGCTCGTAAAGACGAGTACCTCGAAGGTCTTGAATGTGGACAGATTGAACCTACTGTACTCTTACGACCAAAGGTTCACTATTTTTAGAATTTTCACTCACCGAGATGACCGAAAGATTTTCTTTTGAATTAACGCGATTTTTAAACACATCAAAAAAAATCTGGGTGTCACCGTCACCTGAACCTTTGGTCGTAGTACAGTACTGTAGAACGCCAGCAAGGGCGAAGTCACATGTATCAATATATACGCGATATGGTTTGCCAGCAATGGCATACCCACAGACGGGTGCATTTGTAAGAACCTGCTTTCCGAGCTCAAAGGCCTCTCGGTGCGCAGCAGTCCATTCCCACTTGACGCTTTTCGTAAGGATCTCAAAAAGTGGCGAGCAAATCCAGGCGAAGAAAGGAATACAGTATAGTAGGGTTCCTTGGATAGTGAGACATCCTTGGGTAATTTTTTTTCAGAGCTGCCCAGTCTTTATTTGTTTATAAACATTTAGTTAACATTTGTGTGCAGGCTTCCGTGAATTCGCTGATGGAACATTCCCTCGTGCAAAGGAGCTTGTACCACAGTGCTTGGATCATGTCAGTACTCTCAACATCCGCCGATACTTTCGACACTGCTGGAGATATCTTGATGCTTACAGGTACTTTTCTTGCCTTTACCTTTGAAACAAGCTGTTTCTGAATCAATTATTTCACAGACTTGGTTTGAATATAAAGCAAGCTGCATATGCAGTCAAGAAATATCCATCGCACCGTCGGGTCCCTGCCTATATCGCACAGGATGAAGAGATAATCCGCCGTGCTTAGACTGTGTAGACATTTATTCATCCAGTAGACTTACTTCTTCAGTCCATTTGATTACTAGGAAACTGTTCCTCATGTTTGGAGTGCTTGCAGGCGTGTCACGGCAGAAGCGCGCGAGCCGCACAACTCTTATCGCGGAGCTGTTTCCCGATTAGGATATGCTTACGTCATGTGTCGTTTTTTCGACGGTCAAAAAACTTAATTTAGTCCCAGCAATTATTCCTGCACACCACACAGACAGTCACCCTATGCAAGTGTTTTAAGCATGGTTTTGGATTAACAAACATATTGTGCCCACAGTAGATACGGTTTCAAATTTGCCATCATTTTACACCCAATCGGGTAGTCGTGACCTGGTGAGGCGCACTGTACAATCAGCCCCAAAGTCGGCAGAAAAGTCGTGATCATCAGCAAAAATATAGAAAAAATGGCATTTTTAGGCTATGTCCGACCAAAATAGAGTAAAACTGCCGGCTGCGCGCAAATTTCATGGAGTAAAACAGGGTCAAAATCAGGCCAAAAACGGTCGGAGTTCCAAGGGAGCTACCCCCTCCCGAAAAGGGAATTGCCATTTTGGGACGCCATCAGATGTTCACACGCCTCCAGCACTTTACCGCTGCCTTTGCCCGTTGATTGAGCGGGAAGCCGGTAGACGTTTCAATTTCCCTCCAATCTAGGTACAGATTTCTACTCTACCGCCGCTTTTTGTTGCCTGTACACGGGTGACAAGTCCAATTCTTCCCAATACTCTCGACGGTTCCTTAACAGGTTGCTGCTTGCTATCGATTCGGCCCGGTCTTCACAGCACCGCCATCCTCGAGTATGGAGACCTTTCAGGCCTCTGGCTTAACAAGCAGGGCGGCTATCCACTTCAGCGGAGCACCTCAAAAAGTGGCCCAGCAAATTTGCCCGCAATTTTCCTTTGCCAGGCAGGGTTCCTTAACACCCGTCACACAAGCGTCAAATTGTTCTTCCATCCCTTCCACACATTCCACAAATTTGGAAATGTGCTCAGATGATGCATTGGCATCTAAGGAGGCCTCTCTCCGATTTCCAGCCCTTTTGACCTCGAAAAACTCGTATGGGCTCGGCAGGCTGCCCGATCAAATGCCCAAATGGGCCATGGCGGCATGACCCCACCTGGACGCGAGCTGCAATGCTGTGCCGCGTTTTCCGCCTGCTGAATCCACATTTGCACCTTTGTCGAGAAGATTCTCCACGGTCTTGATCCTGCGCACGAGGAGCTCCTTTCGTTCATAGAGCTACACCAATCTCTGCATCCGTTTTGGCCGTGGTGAGATGCTGAGCGGTTGCGACTGGGTAAAACCTGGGAAAATAACAGTGCGCGTGCCATGCGCCCGTTAAAATATTCATGTTCTCTAACCCTAGCGGCAGTGAATTTCTTGTTTCTTCAATGGGTGGCAATGCAAACAATGTTGGGATGAGCGCAGCAGTGAACTTTGTGTTCCTTCAGCGGCAGTGAATTCCCGTGTTCCTTCAATGGCAAGGATATCCCTGAACCTTCACCCTAACCGGACTCTAGCTCTGACTTCAACCCGGACTCTAGCCCTGACAGCTAACCACCCAAACCACTAACCGCATGTTCCTTCAACGCCATTGAATTCCGTATTCCTGGAATGGCAGCGAATTCAGTGTTGTGCCAGATCCTTGCTTGATCGGTAGAAAGTGCGGCACTACAGCTGTATCCTGAATCGCCTACTCGGCGCTAAACAGAGTATCACACAGAGTCCAGCTAGTGAATTTCTCGATTACAGCACTGAAAGAGAATAAACGTCGACGCATAACACAATACCAGAGAAGAAGTAAACACCAAGCGCAAGAAAGTAGGTGATTTTTCGATATGAGACATAGCAGGAGGCGCGTGCCCTTGAAGCGGCGCTACATGATAACCCGGACCTCGGTAAATTTATCAGGGGGTTGCGCCTCGAGGGCGGATTCGGGGCTTCAATGCAGAAGATACTTAATCACGCGGGGAAACATCACGGATATCTTCATCTCGCTCGAGATTTACGCATCGGATTCGACGGCTGGGCTTGCTTACGGGCTGTCATGCTCAATACGGGAGAACTGATTGACGGGGAGGACGTGCGGCGTGAGATGTTCCAAAATGTGCCTTCTCGAACGGTGCGGAACAGTCTTTTAATCATTTTACACGTCTGACACGCGTCAAATAATTTTAACCAGGTCCGTGACGCGTTAAATCGTGTGGGGATGCATGGCCATGTCCAGCGTGAAAAGCCCGCTCTGCAGCCTCGCCACATTGATCAGCGGGATCAAATGTACAACAGATTCAAAGACTGGACCCTCCCAGAGGTTTTGCTCGTGGAGTTCTCATCAACTCTGATGAGACGAAGATTGAGCTTAAAACTGGGAGTGGACGACATTGGTGCCGTCGCCGCCGAGGTGAGCGTGTGCTTACTGTGGCAACGGTGCAGCCACGCGAGACACATGGTGTGCGAGGGATCAAGATCAATGTGTAGGGTGCAATCCATCCCACCGCTGTCAGCGACCTCATGAACATCGAGGGCAATCTGACAGCTGTCCAGTATGTTGATATCCTTCAGCGCGCGCTGATTCCCCTCTATGACCACTTTCTCTTTCCCCTTGCAGCTATACTCAAGTACGTCTACATCTTATCAATCTCGGATAAATGGCGGCCAGTGTCAGTCGGAACATCCCGTGCTAAATCTCTGCTGTTGACTAAACAAAAGCCAAAATGTAGACCGTAAGTTGAACCACTTGATGTGTATGTAGCTCCCGGCATCATCGCCTATGAACAAATTTATCAATAGCCCATTTAGCTGGAGGTTATAAGGTCAACTGACAATGAGAGTGACAAGTCGAGTCAACCGTGACAGCCCACGCCTGAAATTAAGTGCGCCGGAAGCTATATAACAGGGATATCACCCATTAAGGTACAGTCAACGATCACGAAAGAGGGGACAACGGGGCGAGTACGGATCCACAAGAACCAGAAGTTGGGTAACTCCCACGGGTGGTCAAAAAACGGGTCTGACTCTTGTACATACATTTTGAAAAGCATGACGTGGCACAATAGAGGTGCATTCAAAGGGGTGGCATTTTGAAAAGCATGACCTGGCGCAATAGAGGTGCATTCAAAGGGCTGGCATTTTGAAAAGCATGACCTGACGCAATAGAGGTGCATTCAAATGGAGGGCATTTTGAAAACCATGACCTGATGCAATAGAGCTGCATTCAAATGGCAGGCATTTTGAAAAACATGACCTGGCGCAATGGAGGTGTCAGGTCATGCCTTTCAAAATGCCTGCTATTTGAATGCACCTCTATTGTGTCGGGTCATGCTTTTCAAAATGACAGCCATTTGACATTTCCTTGGTGTGGATGTTCTGACTTATTGCATTGCAAGGGATGGATCAACACGATGCACGTTGTAATGATCTCATCACAATAAATGTACGCGGTGCAGTGGATCGATGAGCAAAGTTGTGGACTCGAATGGCCAGAATTGTTTTTTTTTGCTTTTACACTAGATGCGTGCCCAAGGTGGACAGGTCGCCGGGGACTGAAGATGTCATGGTGGAGCAATGCTTGCCGGCATTCCCCTGGATTTGGGTACGTCGGACGGGCGGTTTTATTCCTCAACTCACGTCACCTCTCGTGCCCTTCTGTTCTGCAGCTTGTAAGTCCCCCTCCCCGCCCGCTCGCCGCGCTCTCGCTGACCCGACGTGCCGCGCCGCTGTTCAGGATGTGAGTCCCCCCTCCACGCCCGCTCGCCGCGTTCCCGCTGACCCGAGGACTCTCCAGAATTGGAGAAATGTGTCTCTCCTACTCACCAAATTCACAAATGAAGTGCACCCTTCCCGAGCATCACCAATTATAACCGCTCACAATGTTCTTACCGGCTTCACCACCCTTCACAATGCTCGGTATTTATATTCCTTCCTTATTCATCATGTTCATAATGTTCTTGCACAGCACTTATTATTGCAACTCGCCATGCTACACTCTCATTTATAAACCACAAAATGTCCAACAAAGCTGCAGTCGAGCAAGCATGCAGGAATTTTTCAGACTCGGATATGGCGTAAAAAATCCAACAATGGCTTACTGCTCTCATCTTTCTGCTCAAAACGGGCCGCTCATTCCTTGGCAAGCAATTGCGATAGTGACACGCATCACGGAGTCAGCCAGGACTGGACGTCCACTCCGAACTGTCGCACCGATAGGCTGGAAATTGTGGATATGCGGGACGACGCAGTCGTCGATAAAGTGGTGCGCCAGTCTCCCGTTCTCCGTCGTCCCAACTGATTCCCGGCCAGCCCCTCGCATTCGTCTCTCAATGGGTGAAGATCCAGAAGCAACATGTTGATCTCCTGGTACAAAAGGCCAACCTGCTGGCAACGCTCCGCGACCTAGCAAGGCGCGTCTTCCGCGACCCCGAATTCCTCGGCGGCCCCGCATCCAACTGCGGGTTCGTGGAAAACCCCGCCGTAGTGTACACAGCCTACGTCGACCGCTTCCGAGGACGCTGGCGACGGGCGGTGTCTTGGCGCTAAAGAGCGGAATCGCGCTCGTGCTAAATTCCCCTCCGCGATGCCCCGCTCGTGCCAACCTCTCCTCCGCGATGCCCCCGAGCTCGTGATGACCGTCGCCAGTGCGCAACATTTCAACGCGCTCGATGCTCTCGGAGCTCCTGCCCCTCGCCGGCGTGCGAGTTATCCACTAGCGGCGGAATCGTCGCGGCCGGTGCCCTCGCGCTCGTGCCAAATTTCTGCGGTCCACAGTTAGTCAGCGTCTTGTGGTGATCGCCCCCCTGGAATGGTGTGTGCTCCGTTGGCATCTTTGTAGTGGAAGTAAGGATAACCACCCTTACGTACCTACAATGTTTGTCTTCGGTAAACTTGTTGTTCATGTTGTGGACCACGCGAGTATAATAAATCCCCCCCCCCCCCCCCCCCGGATCGAGGGTCCCCTATTTTGGCCAAGTCCACTTCATGTTGGGGCACAATGGTCCAACGATTTACCCACCACTGACACATGGCTTTCGTAACCCATGATTCTGTGGTCATACCTTTTTCGGTCCACTTCAACTGTATCCCGTCATAATGCATAGAAATAATGCAGGCAGGTTTGGACAAATTTGCAGCAAGAGCGTCGGAATTGTGCATCCGGTGGAACGCAGGAAAATCAAATTGAAACCAGGCCAGGATGAAGGTGCAGTCTTTGTTCAAATTTAAGTGCTCGCGAGATGAAGGCCAGATTTTGAGTGGCTCGCAGAAAGAAAAACTGCAAAAATTAAATAAGAGGAACTTCAGCGGCCCCGACAAGTGAGTTAATACACACAGTACTTACTCCCCATGGGCGCCTGGGCGCTTGGGCATTGTTCGGAAAGGTCCGAAAATCCGAATAGCCGAGGTTGGTTTGACGCGCCCCTGTCCATAATCAAGAGATAAATAATGTGATGGCGAAAGGGAAGTGAGATGTAAACAAACACAACGAGATAGGCGCCTCGGCGCTTGGACATTGTTCGGAAAGGTCCGAAAATCCGAATAGCCGAGCATTGATTTGACGCGCCCTGTCCATAATCAAGAGATAAATAAACGAAAAATATACAGACAAACATCGGCTATAGAGGCTTTTTCGTCTGCCTTGCCGGATGGGGACACATTCCAACAGAGACAAGAGGGGGGCAACCCCGGGCATCGCCTCATTTCCAAAAGGGGTGGGAAAATAGACTCAGACCCATGACAGTAGAGGTACACGGCTAGTGTCGTGACTTTAGTGTCCATTTTCCATGGCTAGGGCCAGGACCGGAGACTCCGGCTCAGTGTCACGGGTGGACGAGGAAGAAGAGGAGGTCGACGAGGGAGAAAAACGATGGTAGGCTGTCCGACACCGACAGAGGATACGAGGTGGACGTAGAGGACGAAGCTGACGAGACGGACGAGGAGGACGAGACGGACGAGGAGGACGAGGAGGACGAAGAGGGTCAGGAGGACGAGAAGGAAAACGAAGAGGCTGATGGCGGAGATGAGGACGAGTAGGAGAGGTTGAGAGACGACCCCACCCTTTCCCTTCTATTCCTTTTTTGGGCGAGTATCTTGATGGATTTCTTGTTGTTATATCGATTTGGCGCAACGCATGGGGTTTTTCGTTATCTCTATAGTAACAAGATGGACCTCCGCTCCGCTCCGGTTTGAGATGAACGGACTGCGAGCCATGAATATTGTTTTCTTTCTTGGTAACACCACACGCACAGCATGAAATACAGTCAATTAGGTAGGTAGGTAGGTAGGTAGCTTAACATAACATCAGAATGAAGTTCGAACTCCAGTCTCTCCTGTTCATTTCCACAGGAAAATCGCGCAAAAATATAAAAATAAAAAAGGGACCTTGAATGGAGTCAGGACATCGGCAGTACGAAAAAAAGGCAAGCTAGACGCTGAGAATCGAATCCCGCCTTGCGAGCTAACGTAAACATGTCGACGTCAACATGTTTCAAGAGAACTCGCTCGGAGTCGCTGTCTTCCACACACCACGCCGATATTTTACGTCAGTTGAATCCTGGGTGACGTTGGAACGGTTAAAGAGTGGGGAGGACACGCACCGAAGCAGAATCAGAAACAGCGATGGTCGCAACTTCCCAGATGACTCGAAGAAAATCCGTATCTATCTGCAACGGGGAACTCAGTCACCCAAAAATACGATCTGCATGAATCAGGGACAAGAAAAAAAAATCCTCCCTAATCCCATATTCGGACGCGGGGAGTCGAACCCCGGGACTGCGAGATTATATGTTCTGTGAGACCGGGACGCTAAGACAGCTCGCCGTGTGCCGGACACCACACCCGACATCCACCCTGTTGATTCTAGCTTGAAGACACGAGGGGTTGTAAATGCACCAGCCATAAATCTACAGCGAGAATTGAAGACGATGATAAAAGGCACGAAAGGACGGAAGAAGTGTAGGGCGTTGATTTCCGAAGCCTCAACCCGTAAATCTCCGAGCCGAGAGCGTCCATGTGCTGTATTTCCGTATGTCGAATGAACGATCTTTGTCCCTTCATATCACCAGAGTGCTGTCGCCGCCTCCATTCTTCTGTGGAGAGCGACGGGCGTGCCCGAAACATGGTTGAACTTTCTGTTGACTGCATATTAGGTTTTAAAACGGCAGCATGAGAACTGAGAACGGAGCCTCAGTCAGTCAGAAACTGGTGACAAATAGCAATATTTTGAATGAGGTCAGAATTTACTTTTGTCAAAGCATTCATACTTACCTGCTGCACAGTATATTATGGTATCTATATGATACATTTGTCTTATTCATCCAATCTTATTCCAGCTTAAATCACGGAGGAATGTGTATTATCTCGCGAAAACAGGTTGATTCGAGCAAAAGATGTGAAAAGTCAATCGTGTATTTGTACGGCCTAGGTCCTGCACTGCTCTTCAGAATTCTCAGACAAATTCGAGGCCATCTATGCCCAGCGCCGAGCCGATCGTATCCATTTTGTCCGACCTGTGATCCACACCATTTCTCAATTTGGTTGCTGGGGTGGATTGAATTTGAGTACTGGTCGCCCTTAAGGATGGATTTACTGTTTCCTGTTAACAATTGTAAACACAGTAGGAAATATTCTCCACGCATACGGTGGAACAACCACGTGATCCATACGCAATATGCGAGACTGATGATGATCGCCATGCAGCGCTGGCTACAAATTGACAGTGGACAATGTGTTGGACTGAATGGTAAAGGCAATTCAGGATACTAACCGCGATCTTGGAATCAGGCAAACGAGACGGAGCAAACGAGGACCGTTTGGGAAACCAATTCGGAGTCTGACAGATACATTGGCGGTGGGACGGCGAGCGGAGACAGGGACGATAAGGAGAAATAACGCAGTAAACTTGGGAGCATTTCTGTAAAATTACACTTTTGACAATTGCCTGGTGTAAAGTTCAACATTTAGATCATATGGTCGCAGAAGTCAAATCCATGCTCTTCCATGTGCGGTGTGTAACATGCGTTGCGCTTCCCAGTTTGCGACTGAATACTGGCTACACATACGATTTCCCCCCTCTCATGCGACGTGCCAGCGTCATATCTTTCGGTTGAATAGTTACGCGTTTTCCGTGAATGGCAGCCAGATTCGTATCCTCAAACAAGGATATCAGATATGCCTCTGCTGCTTCCTGCAGGGCTGCGAGGGCCGATGATTGGAAGCGCATGTCCGTCTGCCAGTTTGAGGTTAGTGGTGATCAACTGGTTTATTAGTAATTCGAGGAAACAGACCTTGAAATCGCCTGCAATCTCTCGGACCAATCTTTGGAATGGAAGGCGACGTATCAATAGTTGGGTACTTTTCTGATATTGTCTGATTTCCCGCAGAGCAACGGTTCCTGGCCTGAACCTATGCGGCTTCTTAACTCCCTGAAATGTCGCAGACAATGTAAGTCACGGTAAAAGGTCGAGCAAGGGATAAAATATTGAAAGAAGTACTCACTCCTCGACGTTCTTTGGATGCTACATCACCTGCAATTGTGGCAACTGCAGTTTTGTTGGCCAGCTGATTCCGGGGTGTCTTTCCGCCGCTGGATTTCCTCGCTGTTTGCTTAGTGCGCGCCATATGTACCGTCTGGTGTAATTTGGGGCTCTTTCCACCTTAATAAATAAGACGACGGGGTCTGCTGTCCAAAGGTCTCCGACGGAATTCGGGATCCGTCCGAATCGTCGTTCCTCTCCCTCCTCGGCCCTTTCAGATTTTTCTCGGAGACGCCTGCGAATAGTGAATTAGGGTGTGAGTGAAAATATTTCATCCGGAAATCCTCCTCGACGCACCTCATTGGCAAGCATTTCGAGATACGCAGAGTCCCTGTCCCCCACGTCCTTTGCGTGCGGTTTCAGCCCCATTCCGAATTCTGGACCCCAGGGAAGCTTTCACCATCGTCCGCATCCATGTTCTCAGCATCTTCTCCTCGAGAGCTCGTCCTCGTCCTCGTCCTCCTCCTGCTCTTGAGTTGCGTGTTCGTCGGTGTATTTGGTATGTGGAACGGCGTCTGTTAGTGGGCTCTGCCGCAAAGCGCGCTACAATTGTTATAGAGGCTAGCGAGGAGACAAACGAGAGCGACGACAGTGAGAGTGGAGGGGGAAGGAAGAAATATGTTTGAGATTGTTGTGGTGCCATCAAAACAAACCATCTTTGTGCCCACGTGCAGGTTTTGATCCGACGGACTTCGGATGGACTTAGAAACATTTCTTTTCCATGTCGATCCTTGTGTCGCCTCTTGTCTGTATCAGGCTATTGATCCGGGAACTTGCTGTGATTCAATATCTGGGCTCCCAAAGACAATGGTGTCAAATCAAGTGATTGAATGGCTGCTCTCGGTTTAACATAAATCACAGCCTGGAGACACAGGAGTTCCTGTTTCACATAATTTGATCTTTACAATGTAAGCATCGTTTGAGAATAAAATATTGCACTTTGTGCCTCAGCGAGGCATACTATTGCGGACTGCCTAGTTGGCCGGACTAGCTAGTTGGCCATTTGGACAATAGAAGACTGTTGGCTTGCATATAGCCCAAGTTGTGTTTTGTAAGAGAGAATGGGACCTCTGACGCTCATCTATGTCAAATATGGAGGCGGAGTGCCGTGTTTGTGTACGGGCCGAAGGGTGACATCAGGAAAAACCGCCTTTCGCATTTGTCGAGAAGTGTTCAAATATGCCGACATTGGTTGACATTTTGTTCAAAATGTTGAAAAATGCCGGATTGCCAGGAAATGTTTAAATGGATCGGTCCTTGAAAAATGTTTCCAAATTTCGAACATTTCTTGAACAATTCTCGAAATCAAACCAATGGAAACAGTTCAAGTCAAGACATGTGGCCTGCATTTTGAAAAGCGTGATCTGGGGCACATTGAAATAGCCTCCATTTTGAAAGGCGGCATCTGGGGCATTCAAAGGGCATTGAAATGGCTTTGCATTTTGAAAAGCATGATCTGGGGCATTCAGAGTCCATTGAAATGGCCTGAATTTCGAAAAGCGGCCGAGCCTGCCCTTCAGATAATGTGTTTAATTGATGACCCACACTGCCGCATTTTTTTTGCCTCATAACTCACTCAAAAACACAGAACACAGTCTACACTATCCCATGGGGCGACACGATCCCCAAATATGCAACCTGGATGCTGATTCGGATGGCGACGTGGACTCAATGATCCTGCAGACCGCCTTGGAGCACCCGGCTGGTGTGTTCGCATTTTCCTTCATAATCACTGCCGGTCTGACGGTTCCTCAGCCGCCATGAAGTTCCTCGTTTCGAGCCCTACCCTCATGAAGAGTCAAGAGAAGGCAAGAGAGAAAAAGCACAAACAGGACGCGAACAAGATGGCGAGCGGCTCCGGCACCTCTTCCAAGAAAGCGCGCAGAAACCAGAGCAAATCCGACGACGAGGAAGAAAAACCTCAGAGCAGACAGAATCGGTGGATCCATCTGACCATTCGAATGGATGAGAGTCACGGTATAGAAAACAGAGGCGACGGGACACGACAAAATTGACAGTAGGTAGCTCAGAAGTCAAGAACCAGTCAACGGACAAGAGGGATTAGCCCACTAGGACGGACAAAACCGACAACAGAGATGGTAGAGCTCCTTCCTGACCTCCTCCGACGCGCCCGGCTATGGGGGGCAATATTGTGGAAACGGGAACGGTCTTGAAACAGTCTGTGTTAAACCAAAGTGGTTGCGGGTTCAAAAACTTGAAAGTACGGAGCCAAATCTAAAGCGACTCGGAATATTCAACAATTCGACAGACGTCGCGGCGATAACTGGTAAGAAGCCTGAGAATGTGAGTTTTTGCCACTGGGAACTGTATTCGTAGTATCCGTAGTGTCCGTAGTATTCGATGTCGTCCAAGGCCTGAGCGCGGGCACGGATCCTGCGTCCTCAATTCGCCCAAATACCGAATTCGACTCCGAAGCTTGTGTTATCGTCCCCTCTCCCTCCCCGTCCTCCCTCCCGATGGAAATCCGAGTCGTCCTTGAGTTCGGCAAGCAGGGTGTCAAATCATGTTTGAAACCACTCGGGGAACGTTGTCTATTCTTGAAACCGATTTGTGATGGCTGCATCCTCATCTTGATCACCTTCTTTGCCGACTCGGATCCCACCACTCAAAATGTGCTGAAAATTATTTTTCATTGTCAATAACCTTCAAACCGGTATGCAAGGTAGACGAGGGAGAAGGAAGTGGGGAGGGAGACGAGGTGTCAACACATCACCCTGGAATTGATTTTTTTTTTGGAAACCCAATGGCTTGCAGTGAGAGAAATAAAGTCACCCGTTTGAAAATGTAATGAATTGCAGTATGGCACTCGCATCGGACACCCCCGCTCATGTGCAGCATTCATATCTCTCTGCATGCACAAACCTTGGACCAAATACAAATATAGTGCTATTTGCACAATGAAATATGCGATGTTGCAAAAAAAGTTTAGATGTTTCCAAAAATTATTGGGCCCAAACCCTTTCGAGGGATGTTTTATTTATTTACAAACGGGACAGCATACTGAACTCCTCAGGAAATTTGTGGAATTTGTTGAAACATCGGAATGGTGTCGAAACGCTTCAACCGCGTCTCAACCTACGAAAGATCTGGTGTTCGATTTCTCTGGTTTACATTTGCTGTAAGTTGGGAAGAACTAGTATGTATTCGGGGGCCAACCTTTATCTTCTCAAAAGCTTTGTGGAATTTGTTGTGGGATCGGAAGAAATTTTATGAATGCCCTTACTGGATAAAAGTATAAAACAAGTCTCAGACCACCTAAAAACGTCGAGATCTTCAGGGATCTCTATAGAATCGTCGCGAATCCTCGAGATCTCCACAGATCTTTAGAGAACTCAACCCAATTTTTCGAGATCTCGAGAGATCTCCACCCTCATATCAACTTTCTAGTTAATTTTGGAGCATTTTTTGTGAAATCGGGGGTTGAAAACAGCGAAAGACGTTGAAAATGATCGTATCAGTGGCTGTGTTTTTTGCCGCGGCGCGAGGGGTAAGTGCCGCGCAGCATGTATTTCTCTACACACCGACTTATGAATTAAAATTAAAATCATGAGTCCATTCAGCAATCTAAATACATCGTTTGGATGCCAAAAACCTACCTAAACTCTCAGAATAGCTGAGTTCAAGACTACCCCACATGGTGGATTAAATTTGGATTAACCCGCGGATTTCACATCGAAACACACATAGGCTTGCCTCACCGTCATTATTTTTGAAGACAGACCATTTTCAAAACAGGTGACAAAATATTGAGTCCGAGTTCACTTCTCTTCAAATGAAACCCTCAGCAGTTTTGAAGACTGAAGGTCTGCGGCCGAGAATAGAAGCACAGTCAGATGTAACTAACGTTTGGCGGTGTAGGAATCAAGTCAAGGTTAAAATAAAATAACATAGCATCCAGAACTGCATAAGATGCCCTGGTTGCCGCGAAACGACTGAATTTGGAATTGGCAGCTTCGGAAACATGTTCAAATATATTAAAGGATAGACAGGATGAGGTGAGTGCAGGACGACACTGGTAAGACTGAGGCAATAGTGCCCAGTTTTGGGGCTGGAAATATGCGACCACAGGACCATTCGCTGAGGCCTGAATTTGGGTTGAAGTCGAAAAAATTTGGCCCAAATTCAATAAAACAGGATTTTGGTTTGGAACACGGTGAGGCGTCAGCATGTCGGAGCAATCCGTGCTCGAAGTGAGCACACATTCACATTTACTGTCGAGACACAGTACCGGGGTCGTGGCCGCAATTGGCGTGCCGACATGTAGTGAAATCAAGTAACATTGGGCGGCTTGCCAAATCGCTAGGCTAAACACAATACCCGTAATTCTCATTACTATAGCTTCCGCTCCTTTAAGCCCACCCACGAATCGACGACAGAAAGGGTGTTCATTTCTGAGAGTGAGCCCAATCAATCTGGCTGGGCACACAGTTCACAGCATACACGGATTTTTTCCATGCGGCCGTGCCGCGTCCATGCATCTCGATTCTCTCATCGTTGTGAATGGTATAATCTTTGACTCCAAGACACCCAAATTGAGGAGACAATTTAGATTGGACCAACCTTGTTCAGTAGTAATTTAACTATGGAGGGGTAATTTGTCAAACCTTTTGAAAACAAGCTCATACGTACCTCAGCCTATAACAAGGTCCCCTGGCTCTAAGATCTTGTTATGTGGTTCAAATCTTCCGCACTCAGTCACCCGAGACGACCCAAACGGCGAGGCGACGAAGCCGAGATATATGAGATATTGCTGAATGAGCGCCAGAACTGCATGGGTATCGGTGTATTTACAAAACACGTGGATTGGTTCAGTGAGTTGGTTCGACTATTTATACTGCCCAACTTGACAGAAATGTGTTCCATTCGGCAAGCCTGTGAATGATTAATCAATGTAACTGCTATGGCCGCTAGCCTCAGCTTTTCAACTGGGTGTATATCAAGCAATTTTGACGAGGACACAATTCTGATTTTCCTGCCTGAATTGGCTAGTCAGTGAGGCAGCGGTTAATTGCTCAAATGTGATCTTATGTTCCTGAAAGTGATCAGGGTCAGCAGTTGGATTGAAGCGGCGCCAACAGGTCCTTGATGCAAATTTTGTCAAGAGCTCCTTCAAGTTGGCACAGCGTGTGAAACCGGGGAAGTTTTTTTCTTCTTCGCTACACACTTACAAGTCCAACCAACGCCAGAACATAGAGAACAAGGTTCCCTGTGCAAAGGAACGAGACTTCACTCATAATCTTCAACCACTAGGCAAAAAACTCACGACTACTGTATTCGGAAGTATTCCTCTGGTATTCCTCGACTGTGTTGTTTCAATCTAGCCGCATTGTACTCGAATCTCTTTATATGATCGCCCTACTGTAGTCTTCCGCAAGACAAATCGCTGACGGGATACTGCCGCGCACTGCCGCGACATTGACGCGGCACTGACGCGCATTGCCGCGCACTGCCGCGGCACTCACGCGGATGTGACGCGCACATGCCGCGATATTGGCGCGCAACTTGTAACCTCAGTAATGAGTTCTAAGTGTTAAAACCAGCCATTTTTAATGTCCTTTCCTTACGAACGTCGGTTGCGATGCAAGAACTCAGGTACAACGCGGTTGAAACACAAATTTGACTCGACTCTTTCTTCAACATAGTGGATACATACGTACCAGAGCCTTATACGAGGTCGTGGAGTGTCTATAACGTCGATAAATTGCCCAGAATACAAGAACATCAGCCAATATACCACTTACTCCTAGGTAGGGATAACACAGCCACCCGCGCAGCAGTGCCGCGGCAATGCGTGGCAGTCGCGGCATTTTCTCCTGACCCCTGCCGGAGTGCGTCATCGTTCAGTAGACGTCCTGTCACAAAGACGCTGTGGTATCCGAACTTGTTTATGTAGTCCCTCAAACTGATGGCTCGTTCGCCAGTTCCGGCATATCTCATTGGCGGGCATCAGCCTCCTGTATGACATCACCAAAATATCCGAGCCCTGAAAGGGCCTTTGAAGCGGCTTACCAGGGCCAAAAAGCCTTAAAAGTCTTCCAAGACATGTACCGCCCCGCCAGGCCCTTTCAAGTGAAGACTATCAGGCACAAGATGGTCAAGCCTTGGACGGCTTTGAAGGCCTGTTGGCGGCTTTCAAGCCCTTCTGGCGCTTTCAAGGGCTACAGGTGCTTTCTAGCCTCCTCTTGTACCGCTCACACCGAAGTAAGAAAAGCAAATGTTTTGCATTCCAGAATTATAGCTACATTGCGCGTCATCACTTCCTTGCAACTCATGTGGGGCCTTCCCAATTGAGAATCTCGCCCCCAGAAAAAAATATTGAGGTGAAACCCAATGAAAAGAATGCGAATGGCACCAAAATCATTTGCTTATGTAATCGGTCATTTTTTTTTGTACGCCCTGCGAGCACTTTTTACCTTGTCTTTTTGGCTGTTCCTTGGGGGCTTCAGATACGATTGAAATGTGCAGCAAATAACATAGACTTGTTACTTCCGGCCGGGCCGAGTTGTAAAGGCCGATTGATAGCCAGTGGCTGTGCAGTGCTGACAAATTGGTCGAGTCGAAAAAGTGAAAACCTGTCCCACATTTTAGCCCTTTACAACCTTGATAGATGCATCCAACTGAGTTGGTTCCCATTACGAGTACTTATGTAATTGTTCTTTTAGATTTTTTGACGATGCATTTTACTTGTCCGATTCCATCGTTCAACACCCAATAGTGGCTGTGTTGAAGTCTTTCTTATTTTTGCATTACAACTCAATCTAATGAAAATAGTGGCTGTGTTTTCGCTTGTGTAATCAAATTCCCCCTTGTTCGGTTTCGATCCTGGGCGCACATTTGCTTTTGTCTTCCTCATTCACTTTTTCCTACCCTTCCATCAAGTGCCCGGCAATTATGAAGTCAGCTCGTTTACTTACATCATTTCCTTGGGTAGGTCCTTTGGACACAATTGACTCGATAACCATATTTGCTCATATTTACGAAGCAGTGCCCAGGGCTATGTCACCACCACAACCGTAACTGTGTTGAGCATTGATTTTAAGCTGGTCTCCCATAGTCAGACTTTACTACAAATTTGATTCATAGTTGTTGAGCCCAAATTCACTTCATCATCACCTTAGTAAGCCTTTGAGGTTGGAGACTCGAGAGGACTCGGAAGAAAAAGAACGCAACATCAACTTAACTTGGACAAAGGGAATCCCGGCCCGGTGTCAGATCACTGAAGAAAACGTTGCATGGTGAGTTGCTCACTCAATCCTCAACGGTATCATTATTTTTTGGGCTCAAGGTATATGTTCCAATTAGATGTTATCACTGTTTAATACTCCGTCATAATGTTGGGGTACACTATACCAATAAATATAAGGCCTCATATAAGACGTGCAAGCGGCTGCGACAATATGCGAGCGATTGTGTGATTCATTCTGGGTATACAAGATGCAGCGGACGTTCTATATCCAACGGTTGAATCATCAAGTGGTGTAAGATTTTCTGTATTTGAGCATGCAGGTCTGACTCCACAAGAGTATTTTGCTTTGTCCTCATTCAGAAGTGGACTGGGTACGAATTTCTCGGTGGAATCAAGTTTGTGGGCATGGAATGAGTGCTCTGAGAGACCTGCAGAAAATTTAACCACCGGCGACTCAAGTTGTGTAAAATTTTCCGTATGCAGGTCTGACTCCACAAGAGTATTTTGCTTTGTCCTCATTCAAAAGTGGAATGGGACCCTCTTTGATGAGACCGAGGACCATTTCTAGCTGTATTCCACGACGCAATCAAGGGATTTGTTCCTCAAATTGTTGAGTTGCTCAAGGACAACGATTCAGATGTACGATCGGCTGGTGCAGCTGTAATTGGCAAGCTAGCCGAACAACGTGAGTGATGGAGCTTACCACCCTCTTTGATGAGACCGAGGACCATTTCTAGCTGTATTCCACGAAGCAATCAAGGGATTTGTTCCTCAAATTGTTGAGTTGTGCAAGGACAACGATTCAGATGTCCGATCGGCTGGTGTCACTACAATTGGCAAGCTAGCTGAGCAACGTGAGTGATGGAGCTTACCACCCTCTTCGATGACACTGAGGACCATTTCTAGGTGTATTCCACGACGCAATCAAGGGTTTTGTTCCTCAAATCGTCGAGGTCCTCAAGGACAACGATTGGTGTGTCCGATCGGCTGGTGCAGCTATAATTGGCAAGCTAGCTGAACAACGTGAGTGATGGAGCTTACCACCCTCTTTGATGAGACCGAGGACCATTTCTAGCTGTATTCCACGACACAATCAAGGGTTTTGTTCCTCAAATCATCGAGGTCCTCAAGGACAACAATGGGCGTGTCCGATCGGCTGGTGCAGCTATAATTGGCAAGCTAGCTGAGCAACGTGAGTGATGGAGCCTACCATCCTCTTTGATGAGACCGAGGACCATTTCTAGCTGTATTCCACGACGCAATCAAGGGATTTGTTCCTCAAATTGTTGAGTTGCTCAAGGACAACGAATGGGATGTCCACTTAGCTGGTGTCACTGCAATTGGCAAGCTAGCTGAGCAACGTGAGTGATGGAGCTTACCACCCTCTTCGATGACACTGAGGACCATTTCTAGGTGTATTCCACGACGCAATCAAGGGATTTGTTCCTCAAATCATCAAGTTCCTCAAGGACAACAATTGGCATGTCCGATCGGCTGGTACAGCTGTAATTGGCAAGCTAGCCGAACAACGTGAGTGATGGAGCTTACCACCCTCTTCAATGAGACTGAGGACCATTTCTAGCTGTATTCCACGACGCAATCAAGGGTTTTGTTCCTCAAATCGTCGAGTTGCTCAGTACCAAAGTAGTGTAGAATCGATGAAAAGGAAAGTTGATTGATGTCTGATCACACATCAATTCACACCAAAACCCTTCGCATTCTAGATCCAATGACATTCTGACAATGGGATTAATTCGGCACATGCAGGTGGACCACATAATGTTAAAAACAAGAGGATTTGTGTCTAAGGACCCAGTACAGGGCGCAATAAATTTTTGATCCAAGGATAGTCCGTGATCCAAGGAGCGGCACTATGTAGGAGGAAGCACCCGATGGCCATGGTATTTTTTGTTAACCCAAGCCAAGTCTGCGCCGGTTAGCTCGTGAGTGTACACCGAGATAAATTGTTCAGCACAATTGGCATATCTATTCAGATAAAAATAATAGAGCTTATCGAATAATTTAAACGTGAGGAACATCATTCAAGAGCACCTTTACATTTTTCTCCATCTCATCAATATTCAATGTTTTGGCATGTGCCTGCCAAATAAAATATTTGGGTGAATTGTCAGGTGAATGTACAGAGACGACGGCTGGGCTGACCGGCTGTCTAGGCCATCACGAGGGCCATGAGTGACCACCGACCAAACAGTTGCGTGTGAGAGTCTGTGTTGGAGGGTTATTCATTCAGAGTGCTGATCAGGTGGTGCGAGATTGTTCTGCGCCTCAAATAACACGAGATAAAGGTCAGGGAGATAATAGTTAGTTACCCAAATTCACAACACTTCCTTGTGTGTACCAACCCCCAATTACAAGTAAACCTGCACTGAAAATCGTCAAGGAGCCCAGAGCAACCGCAGATCAGAATGATAACTGTGCTCGTCACTGTAGAGAGAATTCGCAGTTAGATCAAGTGCCAAAGCAATTGATCGGTTTTCTCGGCATATGATCCGACTGCCTTGGAATTGACTGCCATTCCACACACTCAATCCGACTGCACACAAAGCAGTTGGCCGGAATGCAGTCAATCTGAGGGTTCCCTCACCATTTTTTAAACTTGCCTTCCGAGCCTTGCTACGGTCAAATTGAGTGCCCAGATGTTAAAATCCATGGCTAGATTGACCCGACTTGGACCTGTTGCGTATGCTATTGCCGCCCGCTCACTGTTTGATTCAATTCGCACTTATCCTCAATCAATCTGCGAACTGAATGTGCTCAGACTGTTGGCTCCTCTTCGCTCTTGGTCTTTCCCTGACTCGCATCTCTCGTATTCAGATGGTGATCCTCTTGAATCAAGTGCGCCCGACGTTGCTGAACTCCCAGCTCCCGTTTAAACTCTTCTGTTACCGTCGCTGCTGGGTTCCTTCCCGATTTTTGATTACCGAAATTCACTCACCCGCCACTACTTTGGCACTGCTTTGACGAGCCACGACTGCAGATTTGCACGCTTTTGGTACCTTTCTCTCCAACACACCCCAGCACAATTTTCCTACTTGACTTGCCCTCAGTCTAGAAGCCAATCGCCCAGTCACTTGTATCACCCCTGCGAGCGTGCACCTGCAATCCACTCGTGCTTCTGGAATCATCCACCGCCACCGACGTGCCTTGGCGATCGCTTCATCAATAGGCCGACGTTCCTCTCAGCTCCTCAATCGTTACCATGCCTTTGCTTTCTCGCTCTTGAGTTCTACTTGCAACATTCTCGGTGGCTTCGCCCTTACCTTTTCTTCTGCCGCTTTAATTGCCCCCTGACTGCTGCTTTCCAAGTCGATATGCCTGCTCTATTCTCTGATTGTGTTACGTGCCGAGCCTTGGTACTTTGAAATGTGACTGTGCCAACCTCTTTCTGAATGCACTACATACTTGTTCCCGAACACATTCAATACAGCACTATTCCGAGCAGCATCTGTTTGAAATTGTAATGGCTGCTTTGGGTGTTAAACCAGAGGTCACGGAACTCTCCATATCGGGTGTGGTAGTGCTGGAACCTCGGCCCAAATCAAAAGCGCACTTTTGATTTGACCGGTGACCGTGGCACCGCCACGCTCGATATGGAGAGTTCCATGACCTCTGGTTTAACAAGCAAAGCAGCACGGACAAATTCAAAGAGACAGGACTGCTCAGAATAGTGCTGGGTATCATCTGTCAATTTTCAGCATGCAATTAGCTCTCCATATCAAGTCACACTTTTCTAAGCATGTGAAAATGACTGTATTTGGCAGGGATCATTCAGTACATTTAAAAGTGGCTGCCTACCATCTAATTCAACACCCCTTTCCATGTAGTGATATCCAAGAACATTTGTTCAGTCATGGCATCCTTCTTGGTTCTTTGTCGATCTGAATGTATCCAAGGATCCTTGAACCCGTTGCCGTTCTAGACAGTTGGGGGACGGGATGGACGGCTTTTGATCCATCCCTCTGACACTCTCAGGAGACACTTTGTAGGCAGATTCCACGTACTAGTTCTATATGCTATTTCTGTATTTGTGTGCAAAATCACTGCATTCTAAGATTTATTCGGTTGTGATAGTAGTGTGATCTGAGTGCAAGCTGAATGCTCACCAGTACATATTTTTGGCATCATTGAAACCAATTAATAATGAAACTATGTCTATGAAGACCCTGCTCACCGATTTCTGGACCAATTCAACCATCGGTGGCAGCCGCAGGCTCCGGGGGAAGTGAAGGGGTGCCTCAGTCAAAGACGAAATAGACGACACTAGGCTGGAACTTTGAGAGGACCCAGGTTTAGGCACAACAACAGCCTTAGCTTTGTTTTCAGCTACTCGTTAGCTCCTGCGTTCTCTAGCCAATGCAAGGGTCTTACTGTTAGCCATCCACGAGTGACGAAGAGAAATAGCGTGTTTTGTCGGCGGTGATGTGATCAATGCGGTAACTTGATAGTCGCCGCACCGCGACGCGACGCGTCCTTATTAGCTTTGTTCAACACATGTATGCCGCAAAATCTACAGTGTAGAGGTCTAGCGAGGTAGTCTCTAGGTCCCTTCAACGGCCGATTTGGTTGAGAATTCGAGTAATTAGAGCCAATTATGAATTCGCTGTCCAGAATGTCTCTAAACCAGCTAGGACATTTTAGACAAGCATCCCACTACTTCTAGGTCTATAAAACCTTGATAGTTTGTATAAATCACTCCTCAAAAAAAACTAGGCACATCGGACAGGCTTTGCAGAACGAATTCTTGCATCGGGAACTAGATTCAGGGATGATCCAAAAATGAAGTATAGTTCCTGATATCGTTCTATCACCAATTGCGCAAGAATTATTCTAGAAGATCTAACAAGGTTTGAAGTCAATCCATGCAGAATCCATTTTCGGCCGCTGATCCCCGCTTGGATCGACAGAATTCGCCTGCCATGTCAGTCCGACGCGATTCCGCAGCTCCAAGAGTCCATGAGCCCTAATGTCATAGAGTCCCCGCCAAATTTTGAAACTTCCCATTCTAACAAAACCAAACTTTACAGCTCTTTGCATAACTTAGGGCGCACTCAATTTTTGTTTTTTTGTGCAAGTTTTCACCAGAACAGTGATTGGGAGCTTAATTCTTAGCCGTTTACCTCGGAAGTACAGTCGAAGCTGTCTTAACCCATGGCTCTGATAACCCATAATTTGTGAAAACTCCATACTTTTTTGCTGTCCACCGGGTCGGTGCCATAATACAAACCCATAACTCTCCAATACTCCATAAGCCATACTTTTTGAGGGGTAAAAACCCATACATTTCAGGTGTTTTTGCCGGTTTTACTGTCAGTTTTAGAGCCAAAATGAGTACAAGGGGGGCCAAAGCCTCCATTGAAAAGATGATGACCAGTTATCTATTGAATTTCAAGTGGTTCGAATTGATTTCACTCTGATCAGACTCATTGGCAACGGCCGGGCCGACCCCTCGTTATTTTTTTGTCAGAATGTTTCACATCGGGACTCATTTAACGTACCCGAATGTTCATATGGCTGCATTATATGCGCTATATCATCCATTATGTGCCCATATTGAGCAACTTTAACTGGTTTTGGCTATTACCGAATCCTTTCCCACGCTGTGCAAACCCATACTTTTGACCCTCCACCAAGGGGTATGGGTTAAGACGGCTTCGACTGTAGGACCAATCGGTTGGGATTTCGATTCCGGTGGGCACCGGACCAAACATATTTTTGGCGCGTGGGAATTGCCTGTCTCGGCAAATTTCGACGCTTCCACGCACAACAGCTTGGTGGTATTGAATATACTTATCCGATTGACCTAAATTTTGGATATGCCATGCTTGCTTGTAACCATCGAGCTGACCGAAACGGTCGTTAGTTCGTCAAAGGGCACCTTAAAGGGCATGATGGAGAGGCGGGGCCGAGACTAGCGAGAAAGTGAAGCGATTTATGTAGAACTCGCAGCGAGCAATGGGATTTCAAGCTACTAGGCGAGGTATATAATATAAGGGGAAGAATCACCCAGAAAGAATTCTAAAGAGACAGCTCGAACTGAAATTTTGCTGGCTATCACGCCAGCAATGCCCGGTCAACGCCCGACTTGAAATGGCTCAACAAGGTGATTCACTTGCGAAATCTCGGCATGCCCGGCCGGCGTTCAATTGCAGCTGTTTGAATTGGTGGATTTGTCCAAATCAGTCTTGCTCTCTATGCATTGCAGTACCTTGGTTGCCTCTGATCCTGGCAGTGAATCTGGATCATGCGAGCCCTGTGGGCAAACATTAAACTCTTGGAAGGCATTCAACCAAGTAGGCACAACAGATCACGAGTGGGCTCTAGCTGATGTTGCAATTCTGTATTTTAGCATCAAATCAATCATTGCACGACTCAAAGGGATTGAAACAGATGTCGAGGCCGACATTACTACTGGGACACGGGCGCGCGGGGTGCTGGGTAGTGCCTATATGCGTGTTTTCTTTGGCTGCGATTTGCTTGCTAATGGATTCCTATTTTCTTGTAGGTCATTTCCGTCGATTCAGGCTATAACATGCGAGCTTGTGAGCACATATTTGTTGTAGTGTCTGTCTACGAGAGACTACATTCAGGCGCACAGAGAGTCGGGCTGCGAGTGAGAAAGTACGTTCTTTGTCCGTCCCCTCACATCTTACTGACTTCCCTGCTGCCCGTTTGCTCTCCCGTACCGGTTTCAGCCTCGGTGAAGTCTCTCCATTGTCATCACATTGCGGTGAGTTTATTTCATCCCTTTTCTTCCGTGTCGGCTGAGCCGATACTTCTCTTCCGCACATGCCGCAACCTGGCCCTCACGATCTACAACACCTCGGTCACCGCTCAAAAAGACTCTGTCAAGCTCGACCTCATGGTCTTCATTTACGAATAAATCCTAACGCGGAATACAAGTGAGTGCGTTTTCCCCTTTTTCTTTCATGGGTTCCCTGTGCCAACCCCAACCTCTTCGTCAAGCGCATTCACCGCCTCCTCGCGATCGACAGCTCTGGTGCGGGGAATGGGTACTTTATCCTCATTCTTTCGCTACTTCAGTTTCTTTCTTCTTTTCGTCGTTTCCCACTCTTCCCTTTTGCCGTATCCCACTGGTCCTTCAATTATTTCTACATTCTTGGTCTGGTCAGCACGTACCATTCGCTCGCTGACTTACGCCCCATGTGTTTCTGTCCTAGGCCTGCTCCAGGCCCGACGGTGACGATGCGGGGTTCGGTACGTTCCCTCTGGGTCGTTAAATCTAACGCTCCCGCCAACTAACAATTCGTGGGTAGCTTTCGTTCGCGATGACTTGTACTTTTTCCTAGCAAGTTAACGATTGCAATACTGGCTTAACTTGATTCATTGCCCGGTTTCATGAAGGAAGTCGACTCTGCCATTGTTAACATTCAGTGAGTTTCTTGTTTCTTCGACACTGACTACCCCAAGGGATATTCCGGGGTCCAATCAAAACTAAAATAGTCGCCGCACGGAAACATCCCGGGGTAACTTTCTATGTTATCATACATGCTGATGGGTTTCTCAGATCGACCTTATAACATGCGAGCTTGCGAGCACATATTTGTTGTAGCGTCTGTCTACGCCCCGCTAGCGAGGTTCATTGCGAGGTTCGTCGTGGTTACCATCCATCTCAGTGGTCGGTGTCGAGGTGCCAGACAAGGTATCCATCTCGAAAATGTTCCCCAACGGGCCGTCGCCAGTCGCGGGAGCGAAGTCGTAAGCGTTGCCAGAGCGTAGGCCAACCATCATCCTAGGATTATTCTTCAAGGAGCTTTTCAGGTAAAGTCAATAAATGTGCCATGATTACAACTAGGCGACTGATTACTAGGGCCCTGTTACTGTCCGAATAGGGCAAATATTCTCAAGGGAGTTCAAGTAGCCACTGTCAATATTCCAGGGCCTCTGATGGTGGTCAGTGGTTGGGATGGTGACCACATGTCATGGAGAATAAAAGCTCTTAGTATTTACTTTTGAAGATGAGGAGTATCTCGTAAAAATACCCCGCAGACAGCTGGTTCTGCAAGGTTAAAAACCTAGGTGGTACGCCGAGGTGAATTGGAGAAATGCATCGAGTCCCTAATGATTCCGCGGATCCCGATTTAGCCCGTTTGTTTACGGAACAAACACCGCCGTGGTACAAATTGGGATAGACGCCACCTGACGAGTCTTTCAGACGAAACGTTGACCCAACGTCGTGGATCCCAACCCATCCTCTATTAAACCAGCCTCTTCGTCGTCGTCGTCGTCGCTCGCTCCTCCTCCTCCTCTCGAAAATTTACGTTTTTACATGTAAAAACGATGTAAAAAACAATGTAAAGCATGTAAAATACCTCTAGCGGCTCACAAAAAATCGGAGACCTTCCATCCTGCACCTCCTTCATCTTCAGCATTGTCAACCACCATTGCCTCACCGGTTCCAGCGACGGTACCATGCCCTTCGACTAGCTTCGACAGCAACGGGCTGTCAAGTGACATACTCGGCAATATCAAAGCCATCGTTGGTTCGGACAACGGCGGGAACATCTGCAGCGCATCGTTCGGCCTCTGCAAGATCGTACGGATCAGATGGATTGAGCTCTTCCAGAGCTTCAAGATCAGTCGTTGTTGCCAGAGGCTCGGGATCAATGTTTGCCTTGCGGACGGTACGACAGGGAAGGACGAGAGAAGGTTAACCAGATCGCACTTCTTTTGTGTGGATGTTGAGCGCGTGACAGTAGTCGCCGTGCGCGCTGGGAATGGAGCATCACGGAGCGAGCCGGAGCTAGAAGGCAATGGAGGGCAGAAATGGAGCGAGGGCCGGGAACGTGGTTGGGAAAGAAATACCAAATTGAGGTGAATCAGATGGGCAAACATGTGCATCGTGATACGAGGCATCTGCTTAATATACGAGGTATGATGGCTTATTTAAATACAAAGCCATTATTGTGTTTTCGACTCATTTTGAAACGCGTGCTTCAGGGGCCTTATGGAAGATCATTGAAGCACACGTTTCAAAATGAATGCCTTGCGGAGAACGCGAATAATGGCTCGGGGCGGAATCTAAAGGCGGGAGAAATGTTCACAATGACCCTGGCTATCCGGATGGGCGAGGCGCGTCTCAGAAAATGTCTCCGGGACTGCTGTGGAATTGAAACAGTCGCGTTTTAAATGCAAAGTCATTGAAGCACCTGTTTCAAAATGGAAAACACAATGATGGCTTATATGGAAGGTCATTGAAGCACATGTTTCAAAATGAATGCCTTGCGGAGAACGCAATAATGGCTCTGGGCGGAATTTAAAGCGAGGGAAATGTTCACAATGACCCTGGTTATCCGGGTGGGCGGGGGCGTGCCTCAGAAAATGTCTCCGGGACTGCTGTGGAATTGAAACAGTAGCGCTTTAACTGCAAGGTCATTGAGGCACGGGGCTCAAAATTGATTGTGTCCATTGCCCTCGCTCGCGGGGCATTCAAATCCGGAATGCAGGGCGTCTATTCAAGTTAAATACGTCAAGTGCTTGCTTATCCCTGCTTATAACGCATTGGATGGTGGGTTTCATTGCGAGGCACGGGGTTCAAAATGCCATTGTAAGGCATGTGGTTCAAAATGGCTGTGCGGAACACAGCCGGAATACATTATGAGGCACAGGGTTTAAATTGATTGTCGCTTGCAGGGCATTCAAATCCGGAATGCAGATACCAGGTTGTAGTGCGCAGAAGCAAGGAAGTCGGTAGGGAGCGCATTGCCTATGCACGTCTCGGGTCAATCTCAGTCCTTGTGTACGCCCTTGGAGCGCACCACTCAAATAGAGCCGCTTTGCGTTGCGAGCCTGGCCGTGGTCCCTCTAATTAGAAAGGTTACTTGGGATTATCAGGTGAGTCCGATTCCAGTCGAGCCGTTGTATTGACATAATTTGTGGACAATATTTTTTGAATTTGATGAGGACAATGCGCGGCCCGGGGCACATCAAAATCGTAGCATGTGTTTACACTCGGAGGAATGCACGCGAGCAGTGACTGTCACATCATTCATCTTTTTCTTCCTCCCAACTCTGTCGCTCGCTCTCTGCTCTCTCCCCGTACTCGTCCTCCTTATTTTACAAGCTCGGACTCACTAGTTTCCGTCCCGAGGGTTTATTGCGCCTGAGCTTTCTTTCACGCACATTTACATCCGTGCTGACCATCCCCTCCGCAGATTCACCCGTGCACCTCCCGTTCGCGTTCCTCTCGCCCGTACATAGATACATCTCCCCACCCATCGAGTTCCGTCTGTGTTTCCGTTTACTGCGCCTGCTACATAATAACGTACAACGACTAAAGACTTGCTTTCTTCTCTTTTTTTTGCCGTGTGTTAGCGAAACCGTGCATCATAGATGAAACTTGATAACCACTGGCCAAAACACTTCATCCCAGATGCATGAGGATCACCTGTGTGAGTATCTCTGTGGAAGAAGAAATTAATGCTGGTGTAGACACCATTCATCCATCATATCGTCAACAATTCGTTCTCCATGGAAATACTCGTGCAGTGTCGGCGGAGGGCAGTGGAAGTACTGCGAGGTTTGCGGCCGATGAAGAATGTTGTGGGCGTCTGTAAGTAGTATCGCCACCATGTAGAATAGACCACATGGCGATAGAAGTACTTTTTGATTCTCTGCAAAGTTCAGAAATTTGAACACTGAATTCACCTCTTTGAACACCCACTCCACTGGCTCGCGGATTTTGCTCATCTTCGTGTTCCATGCGCGATGGCCTTCGGTAATCAGCGCACCCTTGTACGGTGACATGATATGACCCCCGGTATATGCCGGATCCACATAGACAAAGTAACGTTCACCGTCGGGTCCCCAGAAGTGTTCCTCCAACATGTCAATCAACCCGCTCTCTTTCAGAAGTGTGGCGTCATGTCGCCTCCCTTCCACAGGCCCAAATTCGTGTATTATGATATCATCCGGCGTCACCAACAGATGGTATTTGAGGCAGTGAATCCGTTTCCAGCCATTGAATAAAATCCGTTGATTACGGCTCGGACGTGCGACTTTTTCGAGAGTGCCGTCGATCATTGCTGCAATTATCGGTACTGGACATCCCTTCGCAACGAAAGTCGCTGCAAAGCGAGCTAGAACCTCTGGAGTGAGCCGTGCGGCATCAAAACGCAGGAGATGTTTCCAGCGATCCCAAATCATGGCCGACGAAATGATGGAAGGGGTGAAGGAGGAAATGAACGCAAAGAATGGGGAGAAAAGTTATGAGTGAAAGGTGCCTTGCCAATGTCAGCATGTGCGCCAAGCGAATGAACGTGAAGAAGTGCAAAAATTGATATGAAATGAATGGATGAAAAGAAGGACACACCATCCCAAATCCTGTACTCTTCCCTCTTCCTCACCCGCCTCACGCCGACGCCCACGCCCGCGGGGTCGGCCGGCATGCAGCCGCACCCGCTCTGGCTTTCAAAAAACTGGGAGGTCGGGCACGGGGGCGTGCTGCTGTTTTGCTGAAAAGAAGGATGAGTGCCGGTATCGTTCACTTGCAAATCATTTTCAAGCGGGAAAGGGCAGCACGGCGCGCGCGTCGAACGTGACGCGCAGCTCGTCGCGACCGGTGAGTGTGGACCTGTGTGGTCACGGTGTCAGTGAGATAAACGCGTAGGACCATCCCGCCGTCCTTGTCGATCTCGATCACCGCGATCTCAGCTGGATGCGCGTGGTCGCCTGCAATGGGGCGAACGTGGTGAGATATTCTTAAGTAGGCGCTTTTGACGCCGAGAGGAGGCGCGGCGCGAGACCCCCGCCGCCGAGCGCGCCGCCAAAGTCATCAACCTTGTACTCCTCGCCCGCCTCGTGCAGCCATGTTGGGTCACTGGGCTGAGTGCGGGTAAAGCGCCACGTTCATGCGCGGGAGACAGTGAAGAGATGTGTGCTGGCTTATGTGGGCGTGTTTATATCGCGGTGGGATTTCAACACCTGTAAATATAAGACAAGAGTTGAACAATTTCGGACTCGATGAATTTCAGCTAGTACCCAGTGAAGTCCACAGTCGAAGGATACAGCTAACGTGGCCTACTGCGCATTTTACTGTACATACCGTCGCAGACTCCAGTGCCGCTTGGTGCCGCAGCCGCGATGCCGAGTCCTGATCGGCGGCACGACTATAACGCACCGAAACCACGTTGTTCAAACATTGCTCAAACGTTGCTCTCGACTGTCACTCCCAATGGACCCTTCTCTCTCTGCCAGTAGCAAGCCCGACGTTGCGAAAGAGCTCTTCCGCGAGGCGTTGAAGATGTACAATGCCCGACCAGAACTAGATCCTACCAAATATTCCGCCGAGTTCGCCCAATGTTCGAGCGCGGACGACATCATGCTCGCTCTCAGGAAACGGGTGACTGGGCTGAAGAAGTTCAGAGATGATCGCTGGGTCAAAGTACGCGAGAAGCTCAAGCCTCCTGAGCACTGCTCTCTGAGCGACAAACTGAGTATTTATCTGTATTGTTTAGATCGAGGTCATTCTTTTCAAGTGGCAGCCTGGTGTATTGTATTGTTTAGATCAAGGTCATGCTTTTCAAATGGTAGCCTGGTGTATTGGATTGTTTAAATCAAGGTCACTGCACTGCTTCCTCGGAATGTCCAAATTCAGACATCTCAGCCTCGTCCACCCCCCAATGGAATCACCCAGCAGAACCAACTGGATACAGATAACTCCCTAATTTTATGAAGCCAGATTTTTAAAGGATTCCTGCTGCATACCGCACCTCTTCACGTCCGCCGTGTCTGAGGTTCCTTCGACAACCACTGTTTCCGCCCTTCCCTCGACGGTTATTACTCCTGCTTCCACCACACCTCCTGCTCCGTGGCTTTCGTCTTCCTCTATGGTACCGTCCTCAACTTCAATCTCCACCCCTCTTGACCCTCTCCGCCTTCGGTCGATACTGCAAGTGCTCAAGACATGCTTTCGCCGTTGGTCGATGTAGGGATGGGTCTGTGTGCATGCATTATCATACATTCACAATACTCACCGATTACCAGGACCTCCGCCTGCACAGAATCATTCAACAAGTACGGCTACCCCAGCCGCAGCGGGATCGAGCACAACGGCTGCTGCAGCAACAAGCCGCTCACCTATCCCTTCGAGCTCATCCGCGTCTGGATGGCCGTGGAGACCAACCTCTCCGCCACCCGCCCCATGCCGCATGCAAGCACATATTAGGGAAAAAAGGGTCACCATCACCCTTAACATGGGGTGCTCAACAGCAGCATTCTCCAGCATTCTTACATACTAGTCGGGAAGTCCCGCTTCAGTTGGGCGCCTTGCGACTGGCGGTACAAGCTGTACTATCATCGTGAGTGGATATGTACTGCCGCACACGGATAGATGCAGCGAAGGATGTACTTGAACGCGTTTCGTGGGAAACAGGACTAGCAGCCGTAACAT
Source organism: Mycena olivaceomarginata (assembly GCA_029378375.1). Taxonomy (NCBI): domain Eukaryota; kingdom Fungi; phylum Basidiomycota; class Agaricomycetes; order Agaricales; family Mycenaceae; genus Mycena; species Mycena olivaceomarginata. The sequence continues at coordinate 68,662 of JARKIC010000578.1, read as the reverse complement.
GATTGGCGTGTCGTCTACACTCACTTATGCGGAAAAATTCCAGGTGCAACTCACCTGAAATCTGTACTAGGAAATTACGGTAGGTCCTTTGCCGATCAGGCATCCTGGTTGGGTTGGAAAATCAATTGAGATTCAATGTGGGCACATTTCTTTTGTGAAGTTCAACTCTTGCCGTGCCGCACTGAGTTGCGAGAGCCGGGGAAATTTACTCAGACCTTCTACCATAACTGGGTAGTACATTGAATGATGATTTTGCGTCCGTTAACTGAGATTTGCTCTCCGTGGTCACTAATTAGTGATTTTCGCTCCATTTCAACCCACGGACTCCATAAATTCGGCCATTACTCCATTGGGGATTCGGTCGACCGGTCCCTCAGTGCCCGCGCATCGATATCCAGATAAATACAGGCATTATTGCTACGGTTTGTGACCATGATGCACAACAGATAAATAGCACCAACCGAGATTTATGTACCCTTCGGAATATTAAGTCAGAATGCTGAAAGGAATGCATTGTGCCCCACTGATGCTGCAATCTGTCCAGTTCTGCACAACTTATCTGAGGTCAAGGCAAAATTTCTGATCCTGGGAGGGTTAGGCAGGTCGTGCACAGGTAGGGATGGTTTAATCATAAACTAGACTCGGAAACATGCCTCGCATTGACACGGTATTGAACCGAGCTGATGCGGCATTGATGCGCATTGACGCGGCAATGACACGCACTGCCGCGGCACCGGCGCGGTACTGACGCGGCACTGACGCGGCACCGGCGCGCATTGACGCAGAGACCAGCGCGGCATGCGCTTGACCGATTTAAGCTTTTTGCTTCAAACCTTAACTGCGAGCCAGAATATCCCAGCCAGGGTTCAAATTGGTGCAGTGGAGTGTCCACAAGCCAGAATATCTCAGCCAGGGCTCAAATTGGTGCAGTGGAGTGCGTGAGAGCGAGATTACCACAGTTTTGATCTGACCCATGACTCCTGCACAGCCATGCCTGATATGGAGAGTTCCAGGACTTTGTTTGTCAACTTTGTATGCGAACTGAGCATCAGGCACACAACGGCTAGGGGTTGAACCCACGCAGGATCAATAGACCGGAATCCTCCTCAGCCACTCCAATCGATTCACAAAGGTGCGTCTCAACACTGTACGATACCAGTAGTACCATCACCAAGCGGTTATCTGCTCTTTCCCAGCGAGCAAGGGTCCAACTCCCTTGCGAATAACGAAGCCCGACTATCCCAGATGCCCACTCTTGGCGTTCGACATGCAACAGGCACTTACGCCGAGCACGAATCTATCGCACTTGCGAATGACAAAGGCCGACCATTGTTGCAGATGCCCGGTCATGGCATCCGAGATTTAACAGTCTCCTTCGCCGGGAGGGACTTCTCACAGACGATCAACCATGTATACGCGCCAGAGGGTGCCGATTCTGACCCTGAACTGAATCATCTACGAAATCTCGCAAAGAAGGATCCACAAATTCTACGCGTCGTCTGTGTTATCATCGCATTTTGCGTTCCACCCTCCGCGGTGCGGATCTCAAGCGTGCTTTATTTGTCAGCCGCGCAGATTTCGAGCATTCTGGATGTAATCGGAAGGTATCTCGGGGTGGAGGTGGCCCACGGCGAAAGTATTGTTCTTCCGCCGTATTTCGCCAGAAACATTCGAAGGACGTGTGGGCCCGCCCTGGGAAAGGCCCACGAACGCCTTTCCTGCTGGACACATACTATTAAGCGAGATTCTCACGCGTCATTTCCATCAATTCTGGCCTAAAGAGGAATGCTTTCGGCATATTCCGGCGGGTTGTTTCTCCATCTATTATTTTTTTTCTACTTTCCCACAAAGTCTGGGACCGTAAAATAATTTATTAGACCGAACTGGCATGGTCGTTACCACCGGAGACAATCTATAAATCGACGTGCACCCACCTCCGGCATTCTCGCGGCAGACAGGCGGTTGGTTTCCTCTTCAAACCACGCATTGTAAAATCCGAACGGGTTCAGTTCGGATTTTTATTCAATGAATACAGTTGCAAACAGATAAAATCAAACTCCACTCAGCAAAAGTGATCATTTCTCCATCATTCTTCCGTCATCCGATACCTACCGCCTGATGTACCCGTCGCTCTGTACCCACCCGCACCCCAATTTACCAGCATGAGATTTGTTGTGAGAAAACACCATCACATTTTCATCCTGATCCCCAACTTTCTGTGTCATCATCCCCTGAGAGTGCAATAGAGGCTACGAGCCGACTCATGGGGGGCTCAGGTCCTTTCTTCGCCGCCACTGTTTGCATGAACACGATATAATTTTGTTGAACTTTTGCTAGGTACTTGCCCAGGCTGCGAAGGATGGGGGATGAGGAGAGACCGGGACGTGGATTCAGATGCGACGTGGGATCGTTAGAAGAAGGGCGGGGACTCGCGGTCACGTGTGGAGTCACAGACATCGGAGAAGCAGTTATCCACTGTAAAAGTGTGTGGTGCATCATTTCCGGAGTTTGCGACTCAAGTATTGAGTCTTGAAGAATACCACATAGGGAAACAGAGTTGAAGGAGCCTTATGATGTGACGCACGCGTTAAAGGCAACTAGAAGTAAAAGGAATGTGGTGAGTGAGGAAAATAACGGAAAAGAGAATAATGTGAAAGGCGGGGACAAGTTGAATTGGCATCTCCAAAGCTGTGTAGAAGGAAAGGCAGGCTACGCGGCACTTCTCCTCTAACCCACGCGCTAACGTGTCATCAATGTTAAATCCTTACATTTTTCTGATCATGCGATACAGCATTCAGGCTGGAGGGTGGCGGTACCAATCCTAGTCACGCAGTGTTGATAGATTCAGCTGTGAATCTGATTGTCGGTACTCTTACTGAACGCTATGGGTTGCGCGGAGTCATACGAAGGTGAAGAGCATTTCGCCTGCAGAATTATCAAACCCAACGGTGATGTTTGGTATCACGATGGAATTGAAACACTGCAGTGAGGAATCGGTGCGAATAGTGGGCCTTATATATGTGTGCCGAGGTTACCGATTTGCCTTGGCCCGCAACGGGATGTTTTCCTGGGGGTATTTAAGTTTTTTTAGACGCCGGAATTGCCCTGAGCTTCGCGCGGGCTGTCCAAATTATTGTCCTGCATCCGAATAGGTCAAAATTCTGTGGGCGCCGCCGCCCGCAGCAAGAACACGAACATTCTAAACGAGTCTTGGCAACTAGTGCTTACCTCGCTCGCGAGACGATTTACAGCTCTTTGCGGAACATAGGGCGCGGTCGATTTTTTTTTTTTTCCTTTTTTGAGCAGTTTTTGATGATTTCGACCTTATCCACCGTTTCAGGCTCAGTTCTTGCCCTTTTGCCTTGGATATTTGACTAATCGATTCCCCTGGTGCAGTCTGTCCGGACAACTAACTTTCCTGATGGTACTGGAATGAAGGGTATGGTCAATTTACTTTTTTATTGAGAACTGCTTTAACTTTTATGGGCCTTCAGGAGTTCTGCGCGAGTTTGAGAAGGATAAATCTTGTGATATCGCAGATCGTTACATTCAAGCTGTAACCATGCAGTCCGACATGGACATTATAATTACAGTGAATCCAGACCTCGCTGAGCAGGTACATGATGCCAGCTGGATAATGGTGGATACCACTTTTCCTGTTGTGCATGGTACCATGAATGAGTGGAAACTTCTCATTTGGCCGAATGGTTTGGATAAAAGTGAGTTGTGACTAATTGTCCAGACATTCCACTAAATTTATTTGGGAAGGCACTGTTATCGGACGCGTCTGGAGCAACAGGGCGACGCGTGAAGCCTTTGTCATTGTCTGGAATGGTATCTTTGAGGCAATCAAGCTGATCACCGGGAAATCGCGAAACTTCAAGGTTTTCTCAAAATCCTCTTCCCTTCTCGGTGCTATCGGTGACTCCGAAGGAGCGCAGGCACAAGGCCTCGGTGATGTCATTATTCTGCGTCAGATGAATACATCCGAGGTCAATGGAATGCCTACTATCACCGTCGACGGTATCCTTCCCGTTATTTGGAAGACATGCCTTGTACATTTTAAACGGTCCGTGACGTTTCATTTATTGTGCTTGATATATTCATGAATTTGTCAGAGGTGTCTTCAAGTTGGAGGCCTATGTTGAAGAATATATATTCCACTCCCTTCTCGGGTTTTTCCTTACCTCGAAACTCTGGAGGAAATTGCACTGTGCGGAGGAAGCATCGTGAAATTCTGCATGTCTTTCATGATTTAATGATTTGAACTTCCCGATGGTTCACCTTGAATTTCACGATGATTCCTTGGGTTTTCAGGATGATACATCAGGAACGGCAGTGTTGAACTTCTCGGTGCATATGGGAACATTCACAACCTTTTTTTCACCACGTTTTCAAGTGAATTCACGGCCTTTCATCTGGAATTTTGTGCTCTAATTATATGCATGGGACAGTGCGGGCAATTCCTCACAAATCATCGTGAATTCACAAACAAAGATTATGAAATTAAAATGGTAAGAACTACTGGTACACAAATGGTATGCTAAATGCAGCTCTTCACTGTTCCTATAGGCTTTCTCCAACTCTCCAAATGAAAGCTTCTGTGCGGCTTCAGCCGCCGCAAGGCTCCTAGGCACAGGAACCCCGGCTGCGTCGGCCTTTCAAGTTCACCTGCGGGAGCTGAATCAACGGAGGGATCACTTGATTATTCGGAACACGTACGTACCCTCGGGCGCTGCTCTGCTCTGTAAGATTATCCCCACACTGGGACCTGTAACAGGAACATTAGCCAACGATACCACATGAGATACGCTAGCCGCACCTTGCAAGCATCATGCGCGCAGCACGAGATGGCACCAGCGAACAGGCTTATATTGAAGCAAAAGGAAAACATTTGAGGTTGATTGAACCAGCGGCAACAACATCATGGTTTAATTGAGGCAGTGGTGCCGATACACCACTCGCAGGAGATTCGTGACCTTGTTGAATCTTTGGGTAATTCTTGCCTTCCTTGTTTCTTTCCCATTCTGACACATTTTAGGCTGCAAAATTGAATATCTGCCCCCCTACTCCCCTCATTTCCAGCCAGTCGAACAAGCCTTCTCTGTTATCAAATCCTACCTTCGTCGCATTGGTATTGGTGCATTTCCTGCCTCGGCCGCATATTACGAGCTCTACAGAGCCTTCCAGATTATCACGCCCGACATGACTTGGGGATTTTGGCGCCACTGTGGGCTTATTTAGATGTGGACGACTCTCCTTTATCCGTAGCTTCGCTTCTCGTATCCATAGCTTCGCTTCTCGTATCCGTAACTTCGCTTCTTGTCTTCTCTTATGTCTGTAGGCTCTGGATTCAATTCATCTGATTTTGACAGTGCAAATGCAAATATGTATTGCTGAGACACGGAATACAGAGGCGCCACAAGAACTATGCAGAACTATGCAAAGGACTACAATGCAGAACGTAGGATTACAATGCGGATGGCAAGTAAAAACACCTTACAAAATAAAAAACAATGGATGCATTACCGAACAAGGCCCTTCTTCCATTGCAACTGGGCGTAACGGAGACTGGCACGCTGTCCAACCGAAAGATACTTGTCGAGGTCAGTGTCGCCAATGAATTCGAGGAGATGCGGGCCATCAATTTCGAGAATGACAAGCTTCGGAATGAGGTGAGGGATGCCGGCAGCCTCGCAGAACGCTTCGAAGGTCAGGGCTGCAGGCTTGACAGGCGAAGGGGGATGCGAGGGAGGATGGGCAGGAGCGCGATAGTGGACTGAGGTAGCGGGACGCGGGTTCTGAATCGACTGAAAGAGATTTACGAGACCATTGTAGTCTGGATTAACTGTGATATTGGTGGTAGCCGCTGGCGCCTTGTTTGACTGGTTGCGACGGCGAGCAAGGAGACTGATGTCGTCTGTGTCGTCGTGACCTTCAAGGGGATAGAACATTTTGTCTGTCGGGGGGGTCTGCAAGTCGACGTCTTCATGCTTCGCAAGCTGAAATGTGATTAGGATCAGGGTGGTGATGATTTGGAACCACGTACGATGGCTGACGCCCAGGTTCTGAGATGCATGGGGGTAAGCCGGACATGCTGGCCCGTAGGATTGCCGAGGAAGCAGGTCGGTGAGCTACACCGCTTATCGGCGCACATGTACGTTGCTTTGAGCTGCACAATGGTCTCCGCAATCTCCTCTTCTTCGCCCGTGAGCTGAAAAAAATGAGATAAGCACACGAGTCGGTGGACGGGCACACCTTGCGCTTCTTTTGCTGCGGGCCCAAGGCCAGTTCATCTTCGCTCTGCCCATCATTGGCCTGACTGTTCGTGTTTGCAGGAACGGTAGACACGTTTTTCGGCTCGTCTCAGGTTTAGTGCAATGAAGGTGATGGGCAATCGGCGACTTACATCTTCTGTTATCTCAAGCTTCACCTCTGGACTGCCCTTCTTCACAGCTTCCTTGCTGAGCTCGTCGTAATGTCCCGTTGTGGTGAGTTGCATATCTTTTAGCGCAGAACGGCCAGGGATAGAATATTTGATCGTGAATGCCGTAGTGCGTAGCTGGGTGCCGACTGCAAGAGCTGGGGTCCCGGCCAATTGCCAGGATACAGGCTTCGATGACCTCGGCAAGCGAAAACTTCTCGTGAACGTAGGTACTGGACTTGATGGCCTCCGCACGCGCATTTCGTCGGCGCTTTTCAGAGGCTTTGAGAGGGGGGAGAGTTGGGTGAAAAGTAACAACATATTTGATTCCTTGACCGTCGTTGTACTCCGACACTGAGGAAATCATCAATAAGTGCCTTCCAAAAGATAGATCTGTTTCGTGTTTACCAGGAAGCCCCGGGTCCTCGGGATCTGGGTCAAGGCTTGATTCAGGCCTGTCGTTGTCGTATTCGTCCGCGAAGTTGCCGGTGTCGTAGTCGTAGTCGTCGTACACACTACGTTCCGGGGTCGGCTAGACTCACTTAGTCAAGGTTTGGCAAGGTGAGTCTGGGTCTGGCAAGGTCTGGCTAGCCAACCACACCGGCTCTGTGCAGCCGACTACACACAGCTTTCGCGTAGGTTCGGGTAGCCCATGGCTGGCGGGCTACACTGATGTCATGCAGATCAGTGTAGATCAGTGTAGGTGTGTGTAGGTGTGTCTGTCTCAGTTTCAGTGCCTAGCTTGACCTTGACCTGGGCTGCACTGACTCTGTATTGTATCCAATGTCAGGTAATGAACATTCTGTGCATCCTCACAGCCAGCCTCAGCCAGCTTACAACGAAGTTTCGGCTCGGCTTTATTGCCTCTCCGAGCCGAACCCGGCCGTGGCAACGAAGTGGCAATACTACAAGTCGTTCTCCGCTGCAAATCAGGTATGTTTACCTCTGGTTAGGTGGCCAGCAACATCTTGACTGACCTACCCTGGGCTGAACTGACCTCCCTTAAGACACAAACAGCTGCACCGACCTGCCCAGACCTAGGCTGACCTACACAGACTGCTTCTAGTCACCTAGACAAACCCCTCTGTGCAGCTGTGGGCAGGTCCCTGGCCTCAGTCTATTTCTAGGGGGGGTTGGAACGTAGTGACATGGGCGTAGCAAAGTGGCGGCGTAGCGAGGAAGAACATGTCGTGTCACACTTTCAAGTCACATCCGAAAAAGGCGGACCGCCCAGCTCGAACGCACGGCACCTCAGCTCTTTCCAAAAACTTTTTTTTGCGATTGCCATTATATATGAAAATTGCAATAATCCATCCCGAAGCGTCAAGCTTTCGACGTGTAAAATTACGCGCCGAACGGTTGCTTCCGGAATTTGACTTTCTCAAAACTTCAGGTTATATTCTAAAAATGGTATGGTTGGATGCGCCTCTCAAAATAATGATTTTAGCATGTTATCTCGACACAGTCCATCGGGAATTGAGCGAGAAAAAAATCATTTACTGAGGGTACATACTCAAAATGCGATCAAAATGATGGCTCACGTCATCAATGATCGTTAAGCCGGAAGAACGGGCCGGCGTTGCGGACGGCCCGCGGTTCTTGCCGCGGTTATTAACAAGTTACACATTTCACAAAGCTCAGGACCATGCATGAAGATCTCACAGCAAAGGGTCAACCCCCGACGGGGGCTTCTACGCAGTCATCCTCGGCTCCCTACCCCCCTCATTCGATCCCTACATGTCCACAGTCAGCGCTACATCCAGCGTGCTCGGAACCACCTCACCGCCAACGACCTCATGCTCACCGTTACCGACGAATACGAACACCGACTTGTGAAGAAGAATAGCAGGAAGGACGACAAGGACGTCGCCTTCTACTCCGATGATCCTTCCAGAGGGAAGGGTCGGTCCGGAGGTTCAAATTCGAAAAAGAACGCCGAGTACTTCAATTGCAAGAAGAAAGGGCATTATAAGTTGGGCGGAAGGTGGCGGCAAGGCCGGCCAGGACCCGCGAGGCAAGGGAAGGGAGAATCCAGAGCCAGTGCTGCAACAGCATCGGCAGAGGAAGAAGCCGCCTGGATGGCGCACGCGGAATCAAACGTGTTGGATTTTGTCGAAGAAGGTTTGAATATATCCAAAGGATTAGCAAACAGCTTGATCATCGATGAATTGTAGTCACACTGTGACAGTGATTGATGATTTCGGATTTTAAATTCAGCACACGGCCTACACGGCTTGTTCGGCTGCGGGTGATCACTTGCATAGAGATATTCCAGGTGCCCACACCCAATAGATTTTTATCAAGACCACATTAGGGATTAACCATGACAGTATACACCCGGATTATACTGAGGATTATCCAGTATATGGACCCTCACTGTATCTGGAAAACTCTGAATTACAGGCAATCTCGAAGGACAATGAAGACGCACCTTGGGGCCAAGAGTCACTCTTTTTGAAGTCAGATCCGAGGAGCCTTCATGGCTTGATGAACAAAGACATTCAAGACTTGTGATTCGGGCATAGAAACACAGAGGAATAAACACCCTCGCCCGCACGGTTCCATCTTTGACTCGAAGAAATCAGATAAAGCGATGTATTCCAGAACCAAACAGAATAGATGAGGCACTGTATTCCATCATGTACCTGATCTCTCTCAAAGAAAAGAAAAGGAAAGGAAAAAATGGCCGAGTCAATGTTTCCCGAAATGCTATCCGCCCTTGGAGAATTCTAGGATTTCGACCAACAGTGATTTAGTTGGACGGAAATCACGTTATAAGACCTCAGGCCTCCAGCGTCAGGCTTCAGTGGTCTTCCCTCTATGGCCGGAAGTCCTTCGTTGATTAACCTCGGGCTGGGTGGCGGTTCGAATCCGGCCGACGACATTAATATCCGGTTGATCGCGGAATTCCTGTCAGCAGAACGGCTCTCCTGGGCTCAGTTCTTCACTGATTCTATTGAAATTATGACCATTCAATTAGAAATGTGGCGAGGCATTCCAATCGCGCGAGCATGTGCTCTGCGAGTGTCCTGTATACTGGGATCAAAATTCGACGATGAAATCAATTACCACCGGACCGGAGAGCCTAGTGTTAGTTGATATCCTGTCATCATCATTTTCAAAATGCCCCTGCGAGAAAGGCCGCGGACCTTTGGGCTCCCACGTTCAAGGTTGTGACAATAGATCTCGTGATCCAGCATTCTTGGCCGAAATAAGGCTCGATTGAGGCGTAAAAATCACTACAAGTCAGTACTTAGTGTTCCAGCCCTTCGACCTCTTCAATGCTTCCATTCTACGAGGCAGAGACTCGTAGAGTGCATCAATAAACTCCTGGGAAATTTTGCACCATGCCCAGTTCAATGCCTCCCATAACTGGTCCTCGGACTGGCGGAGGTTCGTGCGTACGCAAAATTCGCTCCCATTCGGCCCAGACGTGTTCCTGAATGTTAATATCGGGGCTAGATGGCGGCCAAACCTCCTGAGCAAGGTTTTTTTGATGAAACCAGGTCTGCACCCGCTTGCTCGTGTGCTTGGATAATTGTGACGGCTTGGACGTTCAACAAAAGCCTTCGTGATGCGTGACATCGACAGAGGGGTCCATGATGCGTGACTGTCGAATTGAATGAAATAATTCAGTATCTCAGTACAGCTGTTTTCAAAAAAGAATACGGATTTTGATGCAACACTCCACATTCGTTTTTGCTTACGGTTGTTTGACAGTGAGTCTCTTTCCGCAGCTTTCTGCTCCACCCAACCGCGTCATAGTGCGATACGCGGTGTTGTGACCCCACACATCTCCACACAAATATATTTATACACGCACAACTCGACTTTTGTCCTCCTCTCTTCTTCAGTAAACCATGTCTAAGCAGTACATAGGTGGACTACAAGTTTCTTAATCTCGTTGGGAGGCTTGAGAAATGCCACAGATCTTGTAAATATTGCGAGAACAGGAACACCTTGATGAAAGACACCCAGTGAGCAAATTTTGCCTAGTGTTCTTAAAGTGGATAGTGCGCAGAGGAGTTTTGAATATAACTAATAAGAGAGGATGAGTAATACGATGAGTAAGAAATTAATAAGAGAGAGTCGGGTAGAACATCGGGGAAATATTACATGCCCGAGATGCCCGAAACACAACACTCCCCCTCAAGCGCGAGTCATTCCGAGGCGTGCGACGAAATACTCGTGCTTGGACTTGTCGAGGGGTTTAGTAAATATATCCGCGGTGTTTTCGGCAGTTGGACAATAAGAAACTGAGACTTTGTGAGAAGTCAAGTTCTCCCGAATGTGATGATGCCGAACATCGATGTGCTTGGAGCGTGCGTGAAAACCGGAGTTCTCAGCGAAAGCAATTGTGCCTCGATTGTCGACAGAAATATGTGTGGGAAGGGTAGGTACGTAACCGAGTTCCGTGGTGATGGATCGAAGCCACAGAGCTTCACGCACAGCAGTGGAAAGGGCCATGTATTCAGCTTCCATGCTGGAGAGCGCGGTTGTTGGCTGTTTCTTCCAGTTCAAAAGAAAGGGCCCTCAAACGTGCTTGCAAGGTGGTGGCCCTGACGGGCCCGAGCCGAATAAAGTCGAAAAAAAAGTGTTGTGCCTACAATAACACGAAGGAGCCTTCGAAATGCTGTCTAACGCACCTCCTGTACTGTATAATTTCATTCAGTTCGATAGTCACGGGCCACGGACCCCGTTGACGATATCGAAATCCGATTGAGGTCACGGCGATCTCTGTCAAACCTCCAAACCGTCACGCAGGCCCCAAAACTGGCTGAAAACCGCAAAAAGACGAAATTTTCGCTTCTAAAATCGAAATTTCGGCGGGTGTCACGCGAAATTTTGGGCACTCGTGAAATGTCAAATTGGCTCAACTATGTCACGAGAGTTAGAGAGACTTTGACATATATCCTTCGCAGTACGGAATGTAGCATAGATGCCCAGGAGTAGACATAAATATTCTCAGGATTTGATGGCATCATTCTATCTTGATATGGCATCAACTTTGCGGACACATCTGAAACCCCTGATTGTCCAATTTTGTAACACAAGTTCTAATTGTTTTCACGATAATCTGAACAATCCAGATTGTAGTCTGAGGTCTGAGGAGCCATTACATGAGTTGAAATGTAGAAAAATATACAGGCAATCGGACGCTACACAGCTCACAAAATGGCTATTTTTGTTGTTTTGGTGCTATTTTTGCTGAAAAAAGCTGTTTTTGGCCATTTTGCGGGTGTCATAGTGTCCGATTGCCTGTATAGCAAGCAGTTCACAGCTGACTGACAGACAGCGAATACTTGTCCTACAGCCCTTTGTAATATATATGGCGGTGGAACGTGGTCCCCTCTTTGCTGGTCTCGAAACCGCCGCTTCAGCAGCACGGGTAGACTGGGTACGTTGGCGTTTCCCGGAGATAATATTCCGCTCATTTAGATCGAGATCAATATCTCGGGGTGCGACTGTGTGATCTGGACCATGATTGTTGGCTGGTTCCTTGAGCTCCGCCGGTGAGGGAGAGGGAGCCAAGGGAGGAGCGGGAAGCAGTGGCAGCTCTTGGGAGGCCCTTAAACCGCTCTGATTGAGCTGTGAAACATTTGTTCAGGGTTAGACTTCTCTACTATGGAAAGACAACTCACAACGTCTGTGGATGGCCCAATATTCAAGACCGTCGTCTTCGGCTCTAGAGAGCTCAGTTGGAAACCCATGATCGTTATAATGTTCTTGCAGCCCGAAATTGCCAGAAATCCATCAAAAAACCCTGCATTCAAATCTGTGAGGGTGGTATCAAATGCAATGTCTTCACTCTCTGGGATCGAATGCAAATTCGGGTTGGAGTCTGAGATCATTTAGCAAAATCAAGAGCTTTCCGGAATAATTACTTGATCAAAAAAAAAAAATGGTAAGTACGAGTCACGCCACGCAAACTGCGGTGGCCTCACCCAACAAGTGAATGAATTCGTTTGAGCAGGGCCGATTACTTCCTCAAAAGATTGATTGCAAAGGGGGACGTAGACGTTGAACAAGAGGTCGAAACCCGCTACGATTAACACTATCCTCAGCTAGAAATCAGCGTCCCGACAGCTGAATTTCAGCTGCTCCAAAGATGTGAGAAGAGATAAGGACGATAGATGAAGGAGGAGGACGTAAGGAGAACAGGGCCTAAGCCGAGATCCAAGCTGCTCAAGCCGCCCAAAAAGAAGCCCGCACCCAAGCCTACAGATGACTGGCAGCGAGGCCGAAACTTTCAGATTAGCGAAATTAGGTCACAAACTGGCCTTGTCGGTGATGTGATGGCCAAACCAGAGGATATTACATATCTTTTGGTGATGTTGCCTTCTAGACCCTGACTGGGACAAGGGCTTGGATGGGGATTGCGATCCTTTGATACATATGTTAATCTAGGTATACTTAGAATGGGACATGAGGCACTCTCAGATCAGTGAGATTCATATCACATGTAAATGGCACTGCTTCTGTCAGGGGCAATGGGCGTGGTTCCTGGAATTCCAGGGTTCAATTAGTCTCCCTAGTCAGACCATCAATCAATTTATTTATTTTTTTGGAATTTTGGTGGGAAAAAAAAACTGATATATAGGGTTCAATGGTGGAAAACAGGGTAACCACACAAGGTGTCATTATTGACATGAGGTGCGCAAGAATGCTGCCGTTAAGCACCTCATGTTAAGGGTGATGGTGACCCTCCATCCCATGTGGTGCTTGCATGGTGCTCAAGGCATCTGGCTTCCATTGCTAGGCCCAAGTCAGTGTCGCATGTGTGTGGCACTAGTCGGATCGTAGGAACTGCAGTGAGTCGGCATGGTGGCACTTTCGCTCGATAATCATTTCCGAAGAGGCGCCCATTGATGGGGTCGGATCGTAGGTGATATCACCGCAGTGAGTCGGCATGGTGGCAAAATGCGGAGCTCGGTATTTGGAATGAGGTTATGGTGCTCCAGGGCAGGAAGCAGAGTGCGGTCGGAAGCGTGGATAGGATCAGCGAAACGCCCCAGCACAACGGCACGGGCTAACCGATCGGAGATGCACATATATAAACTGGCCTTCTAGCTTCCATTGCGATTATATACCCTGGCCTGCCCTAACCCATCGATTGACGCTTCATTGGTGTGTTATCGCCGCCGAAGGATGATAATAGCCTGTTTGTGATGCAGCCATTTGAGCCATCTGATGGCTGTTTGGCATTGCGCAAACTGATGGCTAATGGCCGATGGATGGCTGATAAAATAGAGTCAGTGTATGCTTTTTTCTGCTAAAAGGAGTGTCAATGAGTGTGTTATCACTCGTGGACCTCAAGGAATGCCCCTAGACTGCATGAGACCTCCAAATTCAGCAACAGTAACAATTTTGGGCCTACAATCTGGCTGTTAGACTTGTAAGTGGAGCTGATCACCCATACATGAGCTGAACAACTCGGAGGCAACTCAATGACTTCAAAAATATGGGCAAGCATCGAAGCCATTTGAGCCATTAGCCATCAATTTGCGCAACACCAAACAGCCATCAGATGGCTTGAATGGCTGCATCGCAAACTCTCTAATAATAACGGGGCCTGATGTGAAAAGGCGCCAGTCCCAGGAGGACCCCGGATAATCACCCATAATTTCGCATTTTGCCAGTGTCAATTCCCGACAATTTAGGCCGTATCCACAAGAGAGAAGTGCAAATTCGGCGCCAACAGGAATCGGGTTGCGTGTCCCCTCCTTCTGGCTTGCTCCCCGGGCCGATCTCCAGACAGCACCCTACCCATTCTCTAGGCGAGTGTCTCTCGCTAGCTGTCCCGCCATTTGCCACATTCGGACGCAATCGTACCCGGCTCTCTATTTCCCACACGAGACAAAAAGTTTTTCTGATGGGATTGATACCGAATCAGCATGCACAATAATAAAGCGAACCCTCTTCCCTCGCTTCTGACGAAGCTCTACCGCTCTTCCCTCGAAACACTTCATCGAGACAGTTGCTCCGACACCGCAAAAATCGTTGAACAAGAAGATCCGCAGCTTGCTCAATGCAGCATGCAGCAATGGGGAACTACACCGCCATTCGAAGGCTTTGTTACTCAAACCTTGAGTGTCAACATCTGTGGAATATCAAGACACCTTTCACAAAGGTCCCTCCAACGTCTCAGTGACATTTGGAAAGAAAATGTTGTCCAAAAGGTCCCAGGGGTGTTCATTAAACATTGTCTCGACATCCCTCAAATGGCAAGTTGAAAAAGCCTTGTGGGATTCGACGTTTTTTATTTTGCAAATGTTAAACGTGGCAAACGTTCTAATAACGTTGGCCCCGAATGGCGGTGTAGATTCCGATGACGTTGCGAAGGTTTTAGCGTCGCTCGGTGCGGGAGATGATGGCCCCGAGGCAGATAGTGAGGGTTCCGAATGGACGCCCGGAGATGCTGTCAGTACATCAGCAAAATGACAAGTTACCTTTTCGGGACTTTTTGTCCTTTTCTGAGGACAAAAAGACGTAAAAGGCGAAAAGGACTTTCTCCTTTGAAAGCTAAGCCCCTTACCTTTTTAAAGGACAAAAGGACTCAAAAAGGTGTCTGGAAAGGTACATAAGGAATGAGAAAAGGTATCACTGTCTCAACTTTATAGCGCAAAAAAAACATCGAAATTTATTCAGGGCTACTGGTGGTCTACACTACTCGTCTACACTACTCTACTGCAGTAAGGTAGCCAGGGAGCACACACCGGCGGCGCAATGGATGCGCGATGTCCTACGTGCGAATGCTGGCATGACGTCGAGGTGGTTGAGGCGGTGTGACGGAGATGAGGTAACAGTGCAGTTCCGGGAGGTTGCTCACAACGGTAGGCGTGCTTGGTATACGGGAGGGACAGCAGGGGAAACCTTGATGGGGGTGTGAAGGCTACAGGGATGGCATCCAAATGAAAGGTTGGCAAGGAGGGGTGCTCCGTGAAAAAAGAGTACATGCCAGTGAACCGGCGTGCAACCGCCAAATTTGAGTCCGTCCCGGGAGCAGAAGCAGTACTTGAGGGTGAGGGGATAACAGAGGGTGGGCAGCCGGACTTGAAGGTCTTTGAGGATTTGTACTGGGCTTCGGACTTGCGGCTCGACTTGGGGAGAGCTTGCAGTGTTTGCGGCTCGGTACAAGACCACGGGCTTGAGTTTGCGGCTCAGGACTTTAATAGTTTGAGGTTGGGGCTTGAGGCTGCAATCCTTGAGGCTGGAACGTAACTTCAGCGCACCTGATATTTGTCACTTGCCGGTGTGATTCAGAGTCCTCAACATAAACCAAACAAGTACCAATGCCACGTCACCAACACGTTACTGACTTCCCCTCTCCTCTAGCCAGATGCACAGTTCCGGTAAACAACCGTCAAAAACAAAAAGTATGTAGGCGTGTAACTTCAACTTTACTCCATCTGATTCTCTCCAAGATCTTTCCAATCGCCAGGACCAAGCTGGCCTACGCTATTGCTTAATGGATCAATGCTTCAATCACCACGATTTGAAGCAGTGTGGGCAATGCAGGTAACGCCTTGGGCTCGGAAAACTTGAAACTTGCTAAAAGTGCGGGTTGTGCTGTAGGATTGCCTCTTACTGCGTAAGAGTTTTAACTTTTATATGTTTCTTTCAATCCGGTCTGAATGATAATGTTTCTTTCAAGTCCGTGACATGTCAAAGTACGACACCGCACCTTCTCCAGGCACAAATTGACCACTCTTAGGAAACCATTGGGAGAAGCACAAGCCACTGTGCAAATACAACATCGCGCAGCTCAAGCTGGGGGGTGGGGAACAAATCCTCCAGCGTCACCTCCGTCGCTGGGTTGCGCGCTTTGAGGCCACCTTGATCGACGCGTGCATTTGCGGCCTCAACCTAAAATACGAATGGGAACGGATCAAAGAGGGCGGGCTATGTATCTTCATGGTGCCGCGCCCCCATCAGAATCAGGGCTCACGCTGGCACATCGATGAGGCACGCATGCTGTCCAACGAAGACATAATGGACGTTATGGAGAAGGGAGGCGTAGATGACCAATGGACGACACTTCTATCGCTTCACAGCCTAGAAAGGGATGACCTGAGAAAGAGCAGTGGTGGCCTGGCGGACTTCGCAACTGTCATTATCATCGGGGTTAACGGTGGCTTGTATCCGTTGAAAGGTGACCATCCGCCGGCGATATTTTTCCAGGGGGTCGATGTTCATCACTCAACGGTTGCTGCGATGCCCTTTGACCAGTACTGCGGGGATTGGCGCCAGGACTTGATGGACCGAGTCCAGTATGACCGCCCGCTGAGGTTCGGTGGCTCTTTACAGCCCCCAGTCCCTCGAGCGCGGAACACCCTTCGTGGTAACCCTGGTTGCCTGTCCCATCCGCATTCACTGATCATCTTGACATTCAGGTCTGGAAAGGAACAATGGAGAGGTCGGGGTCGGAAGGAGGCGCCGAGCCGAATACTGCAGTTGATTTTACAACTGCGTACTGCGGCTTCATATTCCAACACACCCCCAGAAGCCGCAGAGAGAAATATGAGAAATAAACATGATTCGCACCCCCGGAATGTCGAAATTACCATGATGCATCGAAGTCCGCTACTGCCGCGGAATCGTCCTTCTTCTGGTCCCATTTCATCTTTTCTCGGCATTCTGATTTGTAGTGTCCTTTCTTATCACAGAAGTGACAGATGACATCGGCTCGAGAGGTACGTGCGGCGGCGGCGGTAAATGATGCCTCGCGCTCGCCTTTGACCTCGGGGTTGGTGCCGGTGATGCCAGAATGTTGCCGGGTCTGCTCATCCAACAATTGTGCGACTACGTCAATGTGTCGGGGGAAGCCGAGTCGAAGTTACAGCAATTTGCGGAACATAAGGTGCGGATGGTTTTTTTTCTGTTTTCGACAGTTTTCACTAGAACAGCCGCCACAAGCTCAGTTTTGAACGGATTTCCTTGGGAGTAGGCGCGTTCAAATTGCATTGAAGATCCGCAGAGGATCAAGTACTGGCTTTTTTGATGTAAGTACGTAATAGAAATTCTTCAGAAAAATTATGGTTTCCACTAGGACAGCTGTAGCGCAATGAAGAATGGTACGATTGACCTAATTCTTGAATATGTTATGTGCCGTGCTCGAGGAGAAGCTGGACAATCGTCTCATTTCCGTGGTTCACCGCTGCTTCAAACGCGGGTTCTCCGGAGTTTCCAACCACATTTATGAGTACGCCGCGCTCCAGGAGATATTCAACGATTTCTGCGTGTCCCTGACCGGAGGCAGCAGCTAATGGTGTTCCATACTAGCTATGTCCAGCGTTCGGATCAGCACCGTTTTCGATGAGGAGTCGCACAATTGCAAGATGGCCTGCATA
The DNA here is from genome assembly GCA_029378375.1 of Mycena olivaceomarginata. Lineage (NCBI taxonomy): Eukaryota > Fungi > Basidiomycota > Agaricomycetes > Agaricales > Mycenaceae > Mycena > Mycena olivaceomarginata. The sequence continues at coordinate 50,887 of JARKIC010000578.1, read as the reverse complement.
TGAAGCCAGATTCAGCGGTGTCTGGAAGTTGCCGTCCTGTGTGTTGACGTCGGTGCCCTGTTCCAGAAGCCATCGAACGATCTGCTCGCATCTCATCTGTGACGCCGCATGTAGCGCCGTTCCATGACGGCCACTCTGGTTCACATCGGCACCCCTCTGGACTGAAGGTGAACAACCCTCTCCTGTCCTTTGTGTGCTGCGGCTTGCAAGGCTGTTCCATGGTGGCCACCCCCATTAATGATCGCACCGTGGTCGAGGAGATATTCAACCACTCCCTCGCGTCCGCGGGCTGATGCGGCTTGAAGCGCTGTCCCGTAATATCCATTCCACTTCGTAACATCAACACCATTCGCCAGAAAAAGCCTAGTCGTGTTCCTGCCCTAGGCCGACGTCTCCGTAGGCTGTATTGTAGCTGCAGAGGTTGCTGCATTTACATCAGCCCCACGTTCAACCAGAAGTTCAACGATCGACTGATGTCCCCAAGCGGATGCGGCCTGTAGCGCGGTTCCATAATATCCTCCGACGATATTGATATCAGAGCCGCGCTCAATGAGAAGCTGAACAATCTCGTGGTGCCCCCAACCAGCTGCGGCTTGGAGTGCCGTTCCGTAGTGCCCACCCAGTGCATTGACATCTGCATCATGCTCAATCAAGAGCCTCACCACTGATTTGTTTCCCCCATGCCCCGCAGCCTGTAGAGCTGTTCCATATTCGCCTCCCTCTTCATTCACGTTAGCGTCGCGCTAGAGGAGGAGCCGAACTAACCCCTCATCTCCCCACCGGGATGCTGCCTGTAGCGCGGTTCCATACGACCTTCCCCCCGCGTTAACATCGACCCTGACTCCTCTCTCAACGAGATGCCGACCTGCTGGTTCATATCCTCTACGCAGCGCCATTTGAAACGCTCTTCCCTTGAATTTGACGCGAGAATTGATGTCCGCCCCATGGTCCATGAGGAGTTGAACAGTACAATTGTGTCCCCAGCGAGAAGCCGCGCGCAAGGCCGTTCCGTAAATGCCTCCCTGTGCATTGACATCGGCGCCCCGCTCAAGGAGGAGTCGAACGACAATCTCGTGCCCGCCATACGATGCAGCCTGGAGTGCAGTCCCGTAGTGACCTGCCGTGGCATCGACATTCGCACTGTGTTCAATGAGGAGTTGAACGGAATCCTCTCTCCCTTGATACGATGCCGCTTGCAGCGCATTGCCCATCTGCCCGCCCTTCACATTGACGTCGGCACCGTTGTCGATGAGAAGTTGGACCAGTGCCTGACTACCCCAGAACACAGAGGCCTGCAGAACAGTCCCGTAGTATCCCGCTGGGGCATTCACATTGGTGCCAGACTTCAATAACAATTCCGCCATTTCAATGTGTCCGTAGAAAACCGTGACGGACAGACAAGAGATGTCGGGGTGGATGCTTTCCGGCTCGTTCGAAATATGGCTCGCCAGCTGTAGCAAGTTGCTCGCCGCAGAGATCCACACAAAGGACGGTGTTGGTGGCCAGTCAATTTTTATTCCCCAGAGCCCACTTCGCTGCCTTTTGTCTCGCATCAACCCTCAAGTATCCAAGCTGCGTCTTCAAGGCGTACTCAAATCCTCAAGCTGTTGCCATCAAGTCGTTTGCAAATTCTCAAGCTCTGCTCTGTGGTCCAGTCGTTTTCAAATTATCAACTTCTCTCCTAACCTTTTGAGTCATCACCGCACCTTCAACTTGCTTCCATTTTCATTTTGCGTTCTGGCGATTGACCCAACACCCCAACATGGGCTATTACGTGTACTCATGAGTTCATTTAGCCTGTGTTTCGAATCGCCTCATTCCCCTGGCCGCCGCGCAAGTCTTCAATTCCTCCCCCGTCCAACACTATCTTTCCACTCCGGTGAATGCTGATCTTGCACATTATAATTTCCCGCTGATTTGACCTCGAGTATCCGCTTCATTGCTGACTTACTTGATGCGCGCGCTGATTTCCTCGATTTTCTGATTCGATCTTCGGATTTCCCTCGAGGGAGGTTTTACATTAATGATATTCAGGTATATAGCCCTATTCTCTTGGTTCATTGCCGATCTCGCTATCCTGAACATATGTCCATCCTCGGCCCAATTCCATTCACAGTATGTGGCCTTCAATTTTTAGTGGTCGGCTGAGTTGTACTTGCAGTTTGGAGCCGTCTCGCGATCTACGGTCCAGGACTCTAGTTTTCTTGTCTAGTGAACTTGGTCTGGTATACATACATCCGGCGTACATACCACCTGTGAGATGGACAAATTTGAGGTTTCTCAGAATACTGTGTATTTGATCTTGTGCAAGACTGGTACCGAGTTGAATGCAAGGGCAACGTTGGCGGACTGGGTCTCCACTTGAGCCGGGGACAAGTCAGGATTATTAAACCTAATAATCAAACAAGTGAGCGCATCACGGAAAAATGTTGCGCCATAGTCGGAGACGAGTTGATTAATTCGGACCGAACGGCGAGTCGGGTTCTTGGTCATTTTGAGTCGCCGTTCATACACAATTCCTGCCAATCAGGAAAAACCTACTTTGGAAATTAGGTCCTAATTCTTGCCGTCTCCCAGGTCCACGGAATCAGGGTAATTGGGTCCAAATTACCGTGATTTCCTTGCCATGGATGTGGATTACTAAGGTGTGGCTGTGTTAGACCTAAGGGTTAGGGTCAATCAGTTAGGGTCAGGACTGCCAAACACCACATCCACACCCAAAAGCCCCATAAATGTGGTACCATTATGTTCACGCTAATGTGGGGAGCAGAATGAGCCACTTTCTGGCCTGAAACACCGCGAAATGAATGCCTTTGGAGGCCTACAAAATTCGTCACATTTCTGTCACGGAATCTCGGCTATGTCTGTACGGCTGATGCCAATCCCAGCCCTGCACCATTCACGTGCGCTTTAGCCAAGAATTGCTCGCCAGTGTTGGACAGTCGGCGACCCAAAGCGACTAGTCATTTTTGACAGTCGGTGACTAGTCAGCGACTAGTCATCAGGCCACCCGAGCGGCCTGGCCTACGCACTGCCTTCGCGGCGTCTGGCCGAAGCTAACCGAAGCTAGCCGAGACGATGCTCCCACGTCTGCCACAATGTGCGTGGCAACAACATGGCAACGTCGCTGTCGTAGATCAGGTCACAAGTCAGGCCGCTCTGATGACCTGAGTGACCCGACTAAACTGACTTTACGACTAGTCACTGACTAGTCGGGATGAGCTCCAACCTGGGCGTGAGGACATCATTTCCTTAAAGCCGAGCAGGCATCAACAGATGGCCACCCTTCGTTCTCCACCAATTCTCGGCCAATCCACAACTTCTGGGGCTCATTCTTCTTCCCTTATTCCAGGCGTCAATCCCAGATACCTCTGCCTTTATGAAAGCTTGAATCTTCGCTCTAAGGCTCCCAACAAATGGTGAAGTCCGACATGGAGTGGCGCAAACTGTCTTCCCATACAGCAAATGACTGGTTTGAGCTTGTGGTCTGCGACTTGGTATAGCACATTATGACCATTGTTCCTTGTATCCCAGAAGTGTGACAGTCTAGAACACGATTACCGCTCAAACCTTTGAGATGCTATTTTAAAGTCAATTCGTGAATGTGAATCAGAAGGGCAAGGGAGACATGCATTCCAACGGAGCTACAAAAAGTGAGAAAAGTGAGGTCAAAGCTAAAGAAACCACGCACAGTGTCCGAGATGAGATCAGAAAGAGCAGATAGGGGCCGATCACCAAGTGCATCAAAGCTGTTAAAACAGAGTGAGCTTGGAGGAATAAAATTTAAAATACAACTGAAAAGAGGGAAAAGTACCTGAAGCTTTACAGTGAGGATGGTGGGGGGAAGCAAGGAGGAATGCGGGCTCCTGGTGTAGTGGGAATATCGGGTCGAGGGCGGACAAGAAGGGATGGATTAGCTAAGATACTCCATGGGGAACTGTCTAAGTCAACCCGATCCTCCTACTACACTGGCTCCATGTGCTTTCCTCAAGGATTTATTCTGAGTTATCGAGGATTTGATTGTTTGGAGATTGATATTAGGGGCAGTCAGAGTAGACGATTATGGAGCGATTATGGGCAAGGATTATGGAAACCTCATAATCGTTCATAGGGGATCATTACATGGAGGAGGCTGAAATTACAGGGTCGAGTGCAGTGTTCGGTACCGAGAGACTCGCTCAAGAGGGGAATTCAATAAAAATACCTCTATCCTGACAAGTGCCTTCAAGCTGTCCGGTGCGTGGCGACTGAGTTAGTGTGGGACATCCGTAGCGTTGCTGTCGGCACTGTGTGTGAGGCCGTTTACGCGGACCCGTATTACGGGCCCACCCGTAACGTAGCTGTAGCTTGTTCCAAACTCCTTACGCTACGGGCGTAAGCGTATTTACGTGCGGGACGGTTTGATGCCCTAGGTCAATCGTAGGAACGGACAGAGGTTTACATACACGCATTTGACGCGCCAGAGATTAGATTAGCTTCGCCGAGTAGGCATTGACGGCGGGGACGCGGCTGGGGGTGGGGGTGCGCGCACATGTAATAATCCAGGAGTACTGACTGCATCGAGGTCACTGCCACGTCTGAATCAGTCAAGAATACTTCTGGAATACCGGGAGGGACAGATTCAATCGGAATGGCGGGACAGACAGATCCAATCTGGAATGGCTGGAGAGCGTTGAACAGAGGCAGACTTCTGGCTGCAGGACCACGACCACGACCACGACCCCGGGCTGGGCATGTGCAGTGCGGGGATCATATGTAGGTGTCGCAGGAATCAAAAAAGACAATCGGGAGCTGAGACTGATCATGAGACGGAGAGCAAATACGAATGCAAATTCAATGGTTCTAATTAGCCGTAGGAGGATTGCTGGATGTTTCTTGAGTGGAGAGGGAGAGGGATGGTCGTTCAGCGGAGTCGATACCAGAGGTCGTGCGACGGGGGTGAGACAGATGAGACGAGATGAGACGAGACGAGATGAGATGCAGATGAGATGGGATGCAGACGGTAGAGTAGAATGCGGCGCTTGGTTTTTTGCTTCGCCGATCCGTGTTTCGTAGGTAGGTGAGTAAGTAAGCATCCAATGCAGCCAGCAGGTACGGAATGCCAGAAGGCGAAGCGCAGAACAGAACAGATGTAGAGTAGATGTAGAACAGACAGAGCAGAAGGTGCAAGGGAGAAAGGCAGACGGGAGAGATGTAGAATCGCGCCGACTTGAATCCAGACTCGAGGAAGGTTGCAGGAGGCGGGAGGCGGGAGCGGCAAATGGTTTCACCAGTGAGTTTTCAGGCCTCAGACAGAGCAACACTGCTGATAGCAACAGAAATATATTCCAGCGCGTGCGGATAAGCACTCCCTACCCAGCGCTAGAGAAGATACTCGTGCTCTCAAAAAGTGTTGGCGTATGGGTTTTCTGGCATTTCTCAGTGATGAGAGCATATTTTTGGACAATTCCGAATGTCAGATGGTTCAGTGGATAAAGGCACATATTTTAGAGACATTGATGGCATCAAAATATTACGATGTGTCAATGAACTAGAGGAAACACCGAAAACCCAATTTTTCAAGTCATTCAGATATTTTTTTCAGAAAAATGTAAATCACCCATATTATAGCCTGAGATGTGACATTGCATCTGCGACTTTGAATCATGCAAAAATATACAGGGGGTCAGGTGCTATGGCATCTGAAAAGTGGCAATTTTAGCTGATTTTGGCAATTTTCTGCGATTTTTGCGACTTTGTGGCTGCCATAGCACCTGATCCTCTGTATATTTTTGCATGATTCAAAGTGGCAGATGCAATGTCACATCTCAGGCTATAATATGGGTGATTTACATTTTTCTGAAAAAAATATCTAAATGACTTGAAAAATTGGGTTTTCAGTGTTTCCTCTAGTTCATTGACACATCGTAATATTTTGATGCCATCAATGTCTCTAAAATATGTGCCTTTATCCACTGAACCATCTGACATTCGGAATTGTCCAAAAATATACTCTCATCACTGAGAAATGCCAGAAAACCCATACGCCAACACTTTTTGAGAGCACGAGTAGGACAAGCGCTTGACGAGACGAGACGGGATACCGCCGAACGCTCAGACTAGTAGCGACGAGTGGGAGACGAGCAGGAGAAGCCGCTTGGTAGCGCTACGCGAGCGCTTTATTGAGCGTCTACCGGTAGGCTCGAATCCAGCCTGTCTATGAAAGCAAGCTTGTCGATAGACAAGCTGGTCGATCTGAGCTTGAATTACAAATGCAAATTAGTTACCAAAAAAGACTATTGGATTACTCACTCATTTCTTCATCAACTCGCAATTTTTCTTGGATAGGAATGCTCGCACATCCTCGACGAATCCGTTGCAGGTTATCCGAAGTCAAACTTTGAGATTTTGAGAGTGCTAGATCAACATTTGCATCCTTTGTTGTTGCTTGTGTCTGACGTCACTCACTCGGTAACCGCGGTCTGGAATAGCCTTTTTTGGTAAGATTTTTGCATTGGTAATTCAAACTCAGATTGACTGGTCTGTGTATCGACAGGCTTGTCTTCCCCTCCCACGTTTCTATGGGGTTGGTCGAAATGCTATGGCGACTATGTGGTGCTATGGGGGGCTATACAGCAACTTTGCGTGTTCCTGATGCTATACCACCCACTAGATTATCGTAGATTATCTAGGTACTGTTGCATAGCCTCAGGGCCGGACTATCAAATATCAGGCGCAGTTACTAATCAGTTTGTACTTCATGGTGTGCGCCTCGAATTGTTCCAATGACTTCACATGACCCTCATAAACAGTGCGGTACTCATTGGCGGTGAAGGCGACATCGGTGCGGATACCAGTCAACCGCTCGTCAATGTTATTTCAATCTGGAAGGCATCAGTAAGGGAAGTAATTGACGCACCGCAGCAAGGACAAGGGCGAGAGCTCGAATGAGCAGGGGACTGAATAGCTCTAGTCTCTCAGAGCCAGCCTTCAACACGGTACATCAGGAAAAGCCTCCTTTGGCAATATCCCGGGATTGGCGCCAATTCGGGCGAAATTGGACTGAATATCCTCGATTACACCGAACAAATGGGAACTCGATGCCCAAGAAAAATAAAGCGGGAACTCGATGCCCAAAGAATAACGGGGAACTCGACGGCCAAATTAGAGGGAGTTTCTATACTCCAAGTATGTATTGGGAAAATGTAATACAACGAAAAGGGTACTCGATACCCAAAGTCGCGAGAGCTCGATGCCCGAACAACAGGGGACTTGATGCCCAAGTGAAGGGGAACTTGATGCCCGAACATGTATGTCCCTGTAGGGAGGCGACAGGCGGAGGACCGTGACAGGGTAAACAGCCGGGGGCGACGCGACGGACTCGAGGGCCATATCCCATGTAAATACAGTTGCCTCTGTCTTAACCCATCATTGTCATAACCCATACTCTGCTTCATCCCATACCTTTTTGGACTCCACCAGGGTGGTTCTCAATTGAAACCCATAACTCTCTAGTGCTCCATAACCCATACATTTGGGGAGCTCAAAACCCATAATTTACCTCTAGTTCGCTCTGTAGTTGTTGCAAATATTGGATAAAATGGGATAGGGAGGTGTGGAAGTGCGAGTTGCCTTGCACGTCGCTTTCCAGAACCGGTCCGATCCAACCTATCGGCTAAATGCGATCATTACGTCGAGACTCTTCTTGTTCTTACCCTCCACACTGTGTTCTCGTCTTCCGCAACACTGGACTCTAACTCGATCCTTTTTTGTCTATTCCAGCTTGTTCTCGACTCCAGACCTCCTCAAGTCCATTCTACTGTCTTGAAATCCGTTCGGCGGATATCGGCGCCTATTACACGATCTAACGCCTCAAGAGCGCTCGTTGGAAGATGGCCAGGGTTCCGGTAGCTTTCATTTATCAATCATATAGACTCTTTCTTTTTTAGTAGCAATCTCGACACGGTGGCTATCTCTGACGCACGTTTGCACTCGGTGTGGGCTGGGGATCGACTTTCAACGAGGCCTGGTCATCCTGGTTGACGCTGTTGCGGGGCAGCGAGTCTCCCTATGCGTCTTTGCCCATTTCCCCGGTGCTTTCTTGCTGAAGACTTGGTCTAGTTGACGGATTTATAACGGCCATTCTAATTACCTTCCTCGTTTGTATTGGTTCCATATAGTTCCCAGCTTCATTTCCGGGCACCAGCGTCACGAGAGTACGTGAGCGGCCGTCCCACGCATGTATATATTCGCCCGGCCAATTACCGGGGAATCATCTTCTTTTCACGCGCTTACCACCACGATCCCAGAGCAAAACCGAGTTTCCGAGCCCAAAAGCGACCACGAGAGAGCTAAGTTTTCGATTTCCTGGAAGTACTGACCCTTCCTCTCACAAAAGACTTTCCTGGGTCGCCACAAGACGACCACCGTTTGACGTGTGAAGCTTCCTGCCGGCACGACCTTGGCCTCCCTCGGTCCTCCTAGGGACCAACTCGTTCTTCTTCAGAGGTCAGGTATTTTGTCTAGGGAGCGAATCCGGCAACAACAGTATGTGCACATCAAGAACGCGATTTCTATGCTCCGTATCAAGGCATGGTCGCAAAAACCTACCTACTATCAAACCCTACATGAGTACCGGCACGACTGGCATCTTCTATTCGAAAATGCCCGCCAATATAACACACCTGGCTCACAGATTTACGAGGACGCTGAATTTTTACAGAAGGTATTTGACCGCCAACTCTACCTGCTAAGCAATTTGCATAATATCCCGGGATGCGACGACCTTCCATGTAAGTTTTTGTTATACTACTTCAGCAGGATACTCATACTTATCGTCCAGTGGTAAATCCGACTTCTCTACCTAGTAGTCCGCTGCCTTCTACAGAAGCAATACAATAGTAATACATTCAATCTACTCTGCTAACATATCGTCCACCATTGCCGCCGCACGCGAAAATAACTCCATCGGCTCAGTCATGTCAAAGAATTCTTCATCGTCTGCCCGCAAATCTTCCTCGGTCGGTTCGTAATCCTCCTCCTGTCCCTCATCCTCGTCCTCCTCATCTTCTCCTGCAACTTGCCCTGGCACTGTAAAACCACGCTTTCCAGCCTTGCGCGTGTCGCGAGTAAAGTGCTTGAATGCCTTGCGCGCGTTACCGTAGAGCGCACCTTCCTTGATCAGATCGCGGACCGGGTTGACGTGGTCGTTGGCGGGCCGCCGCGAGACAAATGTTTGGATCTTCTCGCTTTGAAGGGCGTTGGCGAGCAGCGCGACCTCATCTTTGATCGGGGGAGTCTTGTGCTTCTCGCCGTATGCGGGAATATCAAACGCAGTTTGCACCGTTCGCATTGCGTCGCGTAGGGTAAATATGAACACGGTTATCATTGACAACCATTCCCAGCTTTTGTTGGTGCCCTTCGCCGTGTAAATGATCTTCGCCCAGAAGTTTTGGTGTTCCTGCAACAGGTCCACTGGCTTAAACCTGTACGGCCGTCCGGGGAGGTTAACGAGCCAAGAAAGAGCTCCCTAGTAAATTGTGAATAGCGACCCAATGCACCGAGAATTAAATTTACCGCAGCTTTGGAGGGAAGTTCTTGAGCCGCACGAGAGTCTCGAATATAGCGTCCGCATATCGAGGCATTGTTTTCGGAGTTCGCATCATGACCATCCAGATCGAGAGCTCGTTCAGGACGCGGCCGATGTCACCTTTTTTAATTGCTTGAGCAAATTCGACATAGAATAGCGCGTCGCGATTATAGAGGATCGCGTTTTCGAGTGTCACGTCACGGTCACCATCTTCCTTCTGACGAAGCGTATCCACGGCCTTTGTCGAGAAAAGCTTGTCGAATACGATTCTGGCCACTCGGTTGAACTCTTCCTTCGTCGCCTTTTCAGCCCATCGCTCAAGGTTATCGTGCCCACAATGAATTCGGAAACCATCGACAATATGAGCCGGAAGTGAGATGTGAATCAGCTCGTGAGCGGGCTTCCAAGGTGTCGCTTTTTTGCCAGACCAACCAGCTGTAATGGGCTTCCTCTTGAGGAGCTTGTTGTGCTCCCACCACAACCCACCCGCCCAGAGCGAATTCGGCTTTCCCCAGTGCTCATTGACGGTGAGCCGTCCTCCTGCCATTTCGGCATGGAAAAGTCCCCAGCGACGCACGGATGCGCGCATGCTTGCGATTGGAGTAGTACTGTTTCGTCGCGCTGATTCAATCTTTCAGAAACAGTTAGCAGAATATTTTTATAAGGTGTCGACGAGCTTCACCTTCTCCTTCAACGAGTCTGTCAGGAGGTCACCGTCATCGAACATCAATCCGTGGGCTTCCAGAGCCTCGTCGTCGAGTCCCAGGTGGCGGAGGATGGTGAAATACACTTCAAGAGTCCCCTCCAAGCTCGACTCGTCGAGATTCATTGCTGGTAAGGGATACTGCTCGGTTTTGGGTAGCGGGATTTGGTATATTTCGGGACACTCCTCAAGTGCCTTCTTTAGGTTGTCGGATATACCTGGGATGTGTTCGAGAGCCAGACGCTTCAACTGCCAGAAGCAGCACCTCGAGAGCTCCTCCACACTTTGTGGTGAGGGGAGCGTGTCTTCCGCAGTCCAGTCAAGGACCGGCAATGTGCGTTCCCGCGGAGGTTTCATCGAGAACGGCAAAGTGCCATGTCGAGCGTTACCGCCGGTAGCGGGATCGAATACAAGTATGACTGTGGCTGTCGTCCCGCTATCGAAATGATTCTTTGCTTTCAGGTGCTCGGCTGCTACGCGGAATGCAATGTTAAGGTTGTCCCAGACAATCTGGCACATGCACTCCTTCACCAGCTCCCGGATCCGCACCATGCCCTCCTTCGACAGGCCCTTAACATGCTCAGTGATGGTGCTATATGAAATGGACAAGCCTGCGTGCGCGAGAACCTCTATTTCTCGCTTGGAAGCTCCCGAACCCAGCAGGAACAGGCCAATAACGAGCTGGAAGTTGTTTGCCTTCTGCGACCGCATGAGGCTGATAAGCGTGCAGATTGTCGTGAAGACCTGTGAAACTGGTCAGGGGACGATAGGTGAATGTAAAAGGTATGATACATACGAGGCCTTTGTGTTTTCGAGTCTCACCGGCTCTCTCCGCAAGCGTATTTTTGTCAGGCTCCGAAATGACCACCAATGCTCTCCACAGCAACGGAGCGGCCTCCCGAGTCCCACGGCAAGCTGGGCCATCGAAAATTGTTTCAATAAGTCTATTACTGTCGTCGTGGAGTTGCGGGTCAACACGTCTTGAATAGCACGGCCTTCCCGTTGGTAAATCTCAGCCAGTTCCGTCGAAATATAGTCCTCTTTTGCAGATTCTGAGCGTGCCAATATGGTCCTCGCGAGCTCGGCACCATGCTTCTGGACGTACGCGGTAATTTTCCGCGAGGTATATTGATCTCCGCCGGGTCGAAAGACACCTTGGAAGAAGTCGTCCATGTCTTCAAAATTATACCCGCCTTCCTTCTCCGATTTGAGGACGGTCGCTCAAGACCTTCTGGGCCTTGACAGTGTCTGCAGCATCGTGCTCTTTCTGCGCAGCGGCTGCAAGGGTAGCAGCATTCTGCGCCTGCTCCTCTGTTTCCCTCGCCCTTTCTGCTGCCTTCTGGGCAGCCACGGCCGCAGCTGCCTGGGCTCGCGCCGCCGCAGCGTCTGCCTTTTTCTTCGTAAGCTGAGTGTAAGCTTGCTGATAGGCCTCGCGACTGGGTGTATCCTGGCTCCCGTCGAAGAGGCGGACAGTCGACGCAAGTTTGCGGGTCTGCGGGGTGTATGCAGGACGACCTCAAGGGTATTTTACTGGTGTCTCATCGATGACAGAGGACATCGGGGAGGAAGGAGGATCCATTGAGCGCGCTCGGCGGGGTGTATGGGGACTCGCCGAGCCCATGGGCTGCGGTGAAAGACCTAGAAGCGACGGGATAGACGGTAGCGATGCGAGAAGGTCTTCCGGTTGGGGTGTAGAGGCCCTGTTGGGCGTGTAGTAGCCAGGATCCGACTCTATTGCGGGAGATAATGGGACGATACTGGCTCTTTGGGTAGGGATATTGTGGAGTTTGCGGCGGTTTTTAGGCCTTTCTGGGACGTAGGCATCGTCTTCTGGGTGGTCCTTTTTTCGTTTGAAGACCATTGGCACAAGGATGAGGGATGCGCAGCGGAATCTAGGTGTAACCCCTGAGTAGGAGCGGGAGAAGTAATTTGACAATATAAAGGTCAATTCTCAGAATTTCAAAAATCGGAAAACATAGGAAGCCTTAGAATTCCAAGCTCTACAACTTTCTCTCTTACAGTTTTACAATGGCGGAACTTTGTCACAGACCCTCGCCGAAATTTCTCTAAGTTTTTATTCCGGCTCGGCAACTTCCGCCTGTGCTAAAACGCGTGATTATCTTCCAGTCCCTATCGCTCACTAATCAAACGACTGTCTTTGATCTTCGCGCGATTGGTACTGGCTCGAGTCTAGGATTGACCGGGTCAAACCAATTTGACCGGCACTTGAACTGAGAGCAGGAGACCACAAAACTCTTGACTTCATGTATATCCCACAAGGCTGGTGAAGGATAAAAAAGTTTAAAATAGTTTGGCAAGTCACTGCTCAGCAGTTAAAGGTTATAGCTGTGGGTCAAATTTTTTTGACCCCTGCTTGACCCGGTCAATCCCAACACTGTTCTTTTATACTCGGCCGTCCTCTCTTCCTAGCTTCCTCACCACCTCCCCAGGTTTCCTATACAGCTCAAGCCCGTCAATCCGATACTGTGCGACGTGTACGGGGCCATCTACACGCGCACGTTCAGCGGGGGGCCGAGCTGTTGCATGTCGTCCCTTTGCACAGTGCATGCATGAAACCACCATAAATCTACGTCGCAGGCACAGGCGCATCCACGCAGAACATGGGAATCGCATCGAAAATTTTCTGCACATCGTACGCCAGCTTCGCGAGGAGAGTGGTGATCTCTTTGGGGCAGAATATCACGGAAAAATTTGTAGACGATCCATTCGCTGATGTTCAACTGGGTATCGCTGTCAAAATGAATGAGACAACGGCTGTACAAGTTCAAAGGGCATGACTAAACGGGTCCACCCGCCGCCGTCGACAATTCCGCGAACCCGACCGCCGGTGGATTTTGACGCAATACGGAGTAGACGTTCTTCTAATAGACACATTACACCGACCGATAAATGATCTCCCGGAGCGACTCACTAAAAATGGAGTGCCGAAAACCCAACCGGGTGTCCCTGAATCGGAGGACTGCGTGATGAGTGCACCAGTTCATTGCGAGCTGCCGCTGGAGACGGGCCCGAGACAATGGACTAGAACTCGACGAGGGAGGATGATGTGCTCGACCAGAGCAGAGATTTCTCTAGCGAGTTTATCGGCAGAGAGGGGCAACCGTAAAGAGGACGATGTCGATTTCGATGCCGAGGATCGTACCACACGCGGTCGGAAAAGATCCTTTAACGTCTTCCCGATGAGTTTGGCGGCTGCTGCAGACAAATATCCAAGCTGGCAATCATGATGGAAGGCGCGAAGTTGTATTCAACTGTCGCAGCATAAGCCAAAAAATACGTGAGTTGTTATCACTGTTTGCCCATTGTTTCAGGCGGGATATCAGTGCTACACGTGTTTTCTCTGTGCAGGCCCGCCTGGCTGGAGCTCGGGTGCCTGCATCTTCATTGAACAGTGTTTTGGAGCAAACCAGGGCAATAGCATAGTATGAGCCTAGGACACACTTTTCAGTAGCTGAATCAGCATGAAATACATCACATACTCGATGAGGGGCTCCATACGTCTTGTTGACATGCATCACACCGGCTAAGTGATCAACAGCATGCCCGAAAGGCATTTGGGATGGCGGGACAGTGGTTTCAATGGAGTTTAGGGGTCACAATGTGCGGTGCAATGTTGTCATTTTGAGTCTCGCAATTACCACCATATTGAAAATATCCGAATTCTGTACGTTAATTCTACCCCTTCAAAAAATTCTGGTCCTCCCAGAACCCTCCTGCTTGTTGTGTAGGGCTATTTACCGTGCCAATGACGGGCACGGCCGTTGACTTGACGAGTGATGGGCACGGCCCGTTGCCCAATGGGACAGCTGTTCTGAAATTCTCAGAGGCCGTTATTTCCGGAAATATGGTCCATTGAGGTGCACCAACATCTGTGGTAACCAAGTTCCACCTCGAGGACTCGACGTTAAGAAAGGATGGAGGCCGCAAAAAAAGATAGTATGGTCAACATCTCGAATGCGTGGAGGCCAGACATAGACCATGATCTGATCATTGTTCTTGACTTTTCGAATGCCCTGAAAGCTAGCGAGCGAGTGTTAGCGTAAAGAAAGTGAACCACAACGGGATCAAACCCGGCCATCACGCGCCGGTAATTGCCGGTAGTTGCCGAAGATGTCTTCCCTGCGAGCAGCTTTTAGTGCATAGAGGGTAGCCTTGGAGATATTCTGTGGCGTGGAGTGTACTTCCTGGTGCCGCGGAAATACAACCTGTTTGATAGCCGTGACAGTTGTCTTTCGACGGGCCATCAGGATGTAAAGCCGTTTCGTCGAGCACCGTCGGAATTCCTTCACGGCAGGGACACGGCACCCATCGCACGGGAGCTGTAGAACAGTCACAATGGGCACGACAAACAGCCCCATTGTTGTGCCTATGTGTTTGATTTTCGAAAACTGGCCACAGTTCATGAAGTTGCAGCTCTGTTCATGAACATTTTTCTTATTTCCATTCAATTGCAGTCATAACCTTGGTGTCCAATGTCTCTTGTTACCGGGCCGTGTCGCTTGCCGGCCTTACCTGCTTTATCGGAAAGCAGATGGAAGACAGGACACCTACATGAGAGTGAGAGTTGGAAAAAATCCTAGTTGGAACCAAGGCAAATGCGAGAGGAGATGGGGGGAAAAGAAGAAAGATGTTTAATTATTGTGAAGCAATCAAAACAAGCCACTCTTCTCGGACACATATGCAAACTTTGACGTGAGAGAATTAGACCTGTGACTTGGCAAAATTTCCATCGTTCTGCCTTCGTCCTCTTGACTCTGTACTCCTTTATCTGAGCCTACACCTTCCTCTACATCATGTCGGACACCACTACTACTCAGAAGGCCACCATAGTGGCATTGAAGATGTCACGTGGTATGGTGCCGTGCCCGTCCCGTCGACCATTTTTTCCCTCAAGGAACGGCCCGTCAAACGACGGCCGCGACGGCCGTTTCAACGGGTCATATAAATCTACCTTTAAACTGACACTTTCTGTCATTATTTAGTCCACAGAGACTTCCATCTTGGACGGGATACACTTTCCTGCTCGCCCTACGTTTTTGCTGGCCCCAAACAGACGGTATATTGCTTGTGTTGGGTTTTCGGCAACTCCCGACCATGATTGCCGACGTGCAACCTCAAAGTTTGGGTCGGTTTCTCTAGCTGGAAGCACGAAAACATCAAGGTGGGCATGTAGGAGTTGAACTGATGACATTGCAGTCCAAATCTACATTTTATTAGGGTCAAAAGGCAAGCTAAAGTTTTAATTCCCACCCTACCCGTTGAGACGGCCGCGACGGCCGTCCCATCGCCCGTCCCGTCCCGTCAAGGCTTCAGGAAGAAGAAAAACGGCCGTCGAATCGACGGCCGTTGCCGTCACGGCAACGGGTGGCAGCCCTATATAGCCTTGTTTCCCTGGCCATCAAGCGATGCGCGGCCATCATTTTCTTGGCAAAAAAACCCAGCCACATCAAATCTCCCTATTTGGAAGTGGTTCTGCGGCGTTTCGGCAACAATGCCTCGCTGTATAGAGTCTGTTGCTTACCGCGGGGATCGGATCGGCTACTTACCTCGCTATCGTCGACCGGGCGAATCTTCTGGACGTCACGCCCTTCCATTTAACCAAGATGGACCTCCACGCGCAGTCCTTTTGGTGTATTTGTGCCGTTACAGCCAGACCCTGCGTGCTGCCTCATTTACTGTCCATTATATCCCAAGCTGACGCGTTGTTTCAGATTCTCACATGTAAGTTCTCCTCCCAGCAATAATAAATCCATTAACCGACTAGTAGCTCGCTCCAGCCAAATAATATCCTCCTTTGAAATTGCCGGAGGGGAGGTCTTAGAGCTTTTTTAGGGCCAAAACCGGCTTTTTTTCTGTCCAGGAATATTGTTCAAGGGTGTGAGCTGGTGCAGCACAGCCACCGGATACTCGGGCCGCCCGGCCCGACTACCGAAAACGCAAATCTCCCGAGCGAAAAACAAAAATAAGAATTTGGAAGTTTCGACCCGAGGGATCTGTGCTTCACCTTCTTTTAGGGTGGACCCCTTATGCTATCTCCTTGACCATAGACAAACCATTGCCAAATTAGGTTGGAAACTTGTCCCGAAGTTGTGTCCGCTACCACACTCGCGGTCACGGGTCGGTGTCACCGGCGACTACTCCTTGGAACTTCAAACGTTGCGGTTTCTCTCGGCGGTTTGAATGATACCGACGAGAGAAGATCGCGTTCGAATTTGAGGTGAAACTGTGGCTGTGCTCGAGGTAGGCCGGGATGAGGTTCGCACCCGGCGCTTCAGCGGATCACACAGATCGGTTACTAGATTTTTCCGTGACACTTCTTCCATTCAACACGTGAACTGCAGCTTCCTGGGAGTTCTCTCCGGCTACCACCACGCCATCTTTTGCTCTACCCCACTATGTCTGAAATCAGAAGAAAGCTTGTCATCGTGGGCGACGGTGCCTGCGGCAAGGCAAGTCTAGTCCTCAGCTCAGCGGCCAGCACTGATCCTCAATCAGACCTGTCTTTTAATCGTCTTTTCCAAAGGCATATTCCCTGAGGTATCCCGCTTTCCTGCCCAGCAATATCTATCAGGCCTTGCTGATAAGCCCTAGGTCTACGTCCCCACCGTCTTCGAGAACTTTGTAACCGATGTCGAGGTCGACAACAAGCACGTCGAGCTCGCCCTCTGGGATACCGCCGGCCAGGAAGACTACGACCGTCTGCGCCCGCTCTCGTATCCCGACTCACACGTCATCCTCATCTGCTTCGCTGTCGACAGCCCCGATTCCTTGGAAAACGTGCAGGAGAAGGTGCGTTAGGCGCTCGTTCCCCCAATGACCGCTGCCAACCGCACCCCAACCTACTGCAGTGGATTTCCGAGGTGAGGCACTTCTGCGCAGGCCTCCCGATCATCCTCGTTGGCTGCAAGAAGGACCTGCGCCGGGACCCGCGAGTCATCGAGGAGCTGCGAAAGACGAGCCAGGGGCCGGTGACGCCCGAGGAGGTGTCTTTGTTATTTCCCCTTCTAATCGCGAGTCTAATACGACCTGCAGGGCATGGCCGTAAGGAGGTCTTCCAGTGTGCGACGCGGGCTGCTCTTCTGAGCAACAAGGGCAAGGGGGGACGTAACCACAGAAAATGCATCGTCTTTTAGGTGATACTATCGTTTGCCCCCTTTTGCAAAAGTGTGTACCTTCCGAAAAATTTGATCTAGTGACCTCAATTTAGCACCAACTGCCTTATCATCTGTCAATTTGCTGCATGCAATTAGCTGGAATAAATTTGGGAGATATGTATATCGGTTCTGTTACAGAGACTAGGTTTGGCCGACGGAGTGCACAATATTACCGCCTTCACACCGCTGTGTTCAGCCGCACGGCTGATTGAGTGGTGATAATAATATTCTACAGCTCAGCCAGGGTCTGGCCAAAGGCCCAGTGGATATTATCCTCCTGCATGGGCAGTGTTCGGCCAGAGGAGGCACCCAGTATTACTGGCCTGCACAGACCACAATAGCTGAACATGAAATCCTTCCATTATAATAATACTCGTGCTCTCAAAAAGTGTTGGCGTATGGGTTTTCTGGCATTTCTCAGTGATGAGAGTATATTTTTGGACAATTCCGAATGTCAGATGGTTCAGTGGATAAAGGCACATATTTTAGAGACATTGATGGCATCAAAATATTACGATGTGTCAATGAACTAGAGGAAACACTGAAAACCCAATTTTTCAAGTCATTTAGATATTTTTTTCAGAAAAATGTAAATCACCCATATTATAGCCTGAGATGTGACATTGCATCTGCCACTTTGAATCATGCAAAAATATACAGAGGATCAGGTGCTATGGCAGCCACAAAGTCGCAAAAATCGCAGAAAATTGCCAAAATCAGCTAAAATTGGGAAATCAAACTCACGCCGCCAACACAGCCACAACGTCATCACCATGACTCACGAAAGTGAAGCTCATGAGGTCACGTGTTCGATTCACGCCGACGTCATTGTCTTCTCTACCGCACGGGGACCGCCAAGCACCACGCAGTGGGCCTCCGCGGCGAGCGGTAAGCCCCGCGCAGCGGTCGGGGTCTGGGGTGGAAAACCCCAGCCGTCCGGGCCGGCGCCCGAATGAGATATTTATTCAACGTTATACGTAGATAATCTTATTAGATATTTGTATTCTTTTTCTCCGAATGCTGCTGAGAAAGCATGGCTTCGGTGTGGCCCCCAGCTTGCGGAAGTGCCACGAAGTGGTGCTCCGCTACAAGCGTCAGGGGAGCCTCGCCGAAACCGTGCTTTCGAAGCGGCAGCAGGGAAAAAGCGAAGCGTGGGAAACCTGAAGCGTGGGAAGCCTACGTCATCTTGGCGGCGTGAGTTTGGTCTCCCTAAAATTGCCACTTTTCAGATGCCATAGCACCTGACCCCCTGTATATTTTTGCATGATTCAAAGTCGCAGATGCAATGTCACATCTCAGGCTATAATATGGGTGATTTACATTTTTCTGAAAAAAATATCTGAATGACTTGAAAAATTGGGTTTTCGGTGTTTCCTCTAGTTCATTGACACATCGTAATATTTTGATGCCATCAATGTCTCTAAAATATGTGCCTTTATCCACTGAACCATCTGACATTCGGAATTGTCCAAAAATATGCTCTCATCACTGAGAAATGCCAGAAAACCCATACGCCAACACTTTTTGAGAGCACGAGTAGTTTTTCTTCGTTGCTAATGGGATTTTAGGGTCCAACAGTTGCTGGTGAGATCGACCTCACTGACGACGCCTGGATCAGGTAAACAGTGTGAGATGGGACCGTTTTAAATGAACGCAAAATTGTACTTTGTACATGCACAGCTTGCCCTTGCCTGAACAGAAAATTACGGTTCCTGGTGCATTGGATAGCCACAGCAATTCTGAGTTGAAATGCCTATAGGATCATGGCAATTGGTGCAGCCGTTGCCAAGCTATTGGGCAAACAGTGTGAGACGGGACCATTCAAATGAACAAAATGTCTAAATTGGGATTGTGCCATCAATTGAATGGAAAGTTTGGTGGCTTGGGTCGGATCAAACCCCGATATAGACGCTATTTCAACGCAAAATTGAACTTTTTAAATGCATGGCTTGCCCGTGCCTCAACCGAAAATTACGGTTCCTGGTGCATTGGATAGCCACAGCAATTCTGAGTTGAAATGCCTATAGGATCATGGCAATTGGTGCAGCCATTGCCAAGCTATTTGTGAGATGGGACCATTCAAATGAACAAAATGTCTAAATTGGGAGAGTGGTCTGCTCTTCTCATCCGCAGGAAGGCTGTCAAGCTACTGACTGAGTGATACGATGCTGAAGAGACAGCGCACGGAAGTCGGTCTCCGTCACAGGAGAGGAGGCGCTGTGAGACAAAACGGTTATGCGGACCCAGCTGATCCGTCGGTAAACCCATTTCTTCGCCCTCAAATTCAACTTTTCTCTCCAAGTGGATTATCCTCTGATGATTTCCCGCCATGGGTTATTTCAAAATACTTATCGTGACCGCGACCATTTTCGTGGAGCCAAATTTACATAGCCCTTCAAGCTTCGCGCGGCCGTCATCTTGCTATTATCTCCTCAGGCACCATGTTCATTCAAAACCTCTGTTGTTCAATCTCCCTAACATTCTGGTTTGCATACCGCTTTAGAAGGATATAGTAAATGATTGTCCTTCAAATGTCCAAACTCGGAAGCCGGTCAGCAGAAACTGCCTTCTACTGGCCTTGACCATGCTCTCAATTCTCTCAGATAGCATGCCTTCATCCATTGAAAACACTCAAAACCGCGAACGCTTTTCCTCATAAATCGAGTTCAAAAGTTGGCCTTCTGCCGGCATGGACAGAAATTACATATAGATTGGGCTGTTATCCGTGCCGTTCTTCTTCTGTATTATATCACTGACTACATCACGAAGTCCCAGTTGAAGACTCACGTTGATTTTTCTATACGAGGATGTATATTACTACTTTAAAAAATTGGATAGTAGGCCGGGCATGAAAGGGGAAAAGAAGCAGCGCGAAGGAGTCGGCAGGGAATATTTTAAAAGTCACGTGCCATACGAATTGAACAAAATGGAACAGTACAGCAAAACTCACTTGTATCGGGTGTGTTGGAATTAGACCCCAGCACTTGTGTGATATGTGGGGCGGTTTTTCTTGATTCTTCGTTGACTCTGAAAATAAGTGACGGAAGAATAGGAAGAAAGAGACAAACCTCAGAAAAAAAAGGGAGCGGCTGAGGAACTTAAATACACACCCTCAATTAACCCTTAACGGATGTTAAGACCTTTACTTCAGCAGCAACCCTTATTAAGACCCTTAAGTACAACACTGCATGTTCTGGACATGCTAGACCACATTCGGCACAGAAATGGTCCAAGAACACAGATTACCTAATACATAATATTTTCATGAATCGCTTTCTATCATTAATTGCGCATGAATTAGCCCGTCAAATCTACTTAGGTTTTATCCAAATCGGTGCAGAACTAATTGAGTTACAAACAATTCTTCGAAAACATACCAAAACAAGAAAATTTTGTTCGCGCCTTCGATTCCAGCATTAGCTGTAATGTTAAGATAGCAACCTCGATGGAAATATCTGACAGTGATAAACCCACTTGCAAGTGCTCATTCACCACGGTTAATGTGGGTACTGTTTCAGAGAGATTGACAAAAATCGCTTGAACATTGTGCCGTGTTGATATGCCATGCCGATCGTACGCGTCGAAACAACGAGAAAAGGTGAGCAACTATCGACTCGAGTAAAACATATAGGAGAGGCAGATACGTGGCATCACACAGCCGGTTCAATAGCGAAAGCGAACTTTCCGACTGAAAGAACAAAGAGCAGCGGAAGTGGAATGCGCCGAAATCACCGAAAAGTTTGCGGCCGAATAAATGTGCATTTAGACCGTCATAATTTACATCCAAATCAAGCAAGAAAAATTTGGGGTTCTTTGAGGTCCGAACCTCTTGTCTCGACCCGGCCTTACTGCACCCTGGACGAATCGATCTTAAAGTCGCCTACGGACTTGCCACGAGAGACCAGGCGCACTCGCTGTTCATCCACTTCTTCCCCAAATCCCGTTTTCTGTCCATTGGAAAAGACGAAGCAAACCCCACCACGCTGGAGGCTGTTATCGGCAATCTTGCTACCAATTTTTCACTTGGCATTCCACCCGCGGAATTCTCTACCACAGAGTTGCAGCGCTACCTTCAAGGACAGAAGACAACGCCGATGGCCGCTGTCGATGGGGTGCCGGCCTGGGTTGCTGAACAGCGGATGGAGCGAAACGCTAGGGAAAGAGAGGAAGCCGACTGCAGAATTCGACAGCAGTGTCAGGAGATGCAACAGACAGCTTGTGCAGGACCATTGACTTGGATGCAGGCCCTCCATCAGTACCTGTAGCTACGTAGACTGGACTCATTTCTATTGATTGAGAGAGGGACAGGTGCGGAGCCGGTGCTCCACGCGAAGCTCGTACGTGCAGGGATGGCAGCGCAGCTGCGTACGCTCGAGCATGCCTGCAATGAACAGATGTTAACAGGTGTACAGTGATGGCAGTCTAATAGCGAGATACTGTAGGTAGAGTTGTTGCCGTCGAACTGGGAGGTTTTATCGACATTCACCCTCACCAAGGCTTCGATGAAAAGGCACCTGATTGAATTCCTTTCCATTTTGAAAGGCGTGACGATATTGCATCTTTACATTTTGAAACACGTGCCCTTATTGCATACCTTTACATTTTCGAACACTTTCAATTCCAGCACAGTCCCAGAGCCATTTTCTGAGGCACATGCCCTGGTAATGGATAGCTCTGGTCATTCCGGTGATTTTGAGCTATTCAGATCCTGCTTGGAGGCAATATTGACCTCTGTGAACTCAACTTCATAGGGATGTATTGGGGCACAGCAAAATTTCGGTACCGCGCAACTGCCAAAACATCGAATATTGATGAGATGGAGAAAAATGTAAAGGTGCGCTTGAATGATGTTCCTCACGTTGAACTTATTTGATAAGCTCTATTATTTTATCTCTTCAATGCTGATTGTGTTTGCATAGATATGTCAATTGTGCTGCACCATTTATCTCGGTGTACACTCATGAGCTAACCGGTGCAGATTTGACTTGGGTTAACAAAAAATACCATGGCCATCGGGTGCTTCCTCCCGCCATTTTGGCTGAGATTAAGACTTCTAATGGTTACCGGCAACCGCGGCTCCAAAATCGTGCGCTGACTAAGCGTCGGCTAACTTTATGGGCGGCAAATCTCCTTCGACTACCTCTCTCATTGCATTTGGGCCCTTCTATTGCTACTATCTACTCCAATTCGATGCAATTACAACCCCAATCCAGTCTTTGGTCCATAGAAGTCCTCCTCGCTGTCATAGCCTCCGTCGTCGACATCCATAGGGCTCAGATTCAAGTCTGCTGGCGCGGCGTCTTCAACTGCGTTACTTGAGCTCCCGGGGGCACGTTGTAAGATGTCGGTGCGCTTGATAATCGCCTCTCTGAGGTACCCATACCGAGCGACCCGATTGCCGCGCCCGTTTGGACCAGTCTTTGCCTTGGGTATCCCAGATGCAGAGCTTTCTGATGAGCCCAGTGAGTCCGCAACAGCGTTTGCAAGATGCCAGTCTAGTTGGAGGTCGAGGGCCGCCACGGAAAGGTATCCGTCCGATCTGGGACCAATCTGGAAGGCTGTGTCGAGTTCTGCGACAGACGCAAGGGCCGTTGTTTTTGCAACGGCCTCTTTGACTTTGGTCACACGCTCGTTGCGAACGGCGTCCCGCGCGACGTTTTTGTCTGCAACTGCCTTCATATACACAATCTGCTCGTGTTTTTGCTGTGTATTTGTCCCCGACACGTCGTCTTTGCGGACTTGCGCTCGAATTAGCCGCTGATCCTCGGCAGACAAAGTCTTCGCAAAAGTGGATGTGTTATTGGCCTTGTACATCCTGAGGGCGTTGTGGTAAGCCAGGGTCATGTTTGGAGCCGACTTGGCCGCCCCCCCGCATGATCCCCAGCTCGCTTTCGTTGCCATCATTGGTGACCTCGAGCCATGCCCACTCAATATTCTCGGGAGTGAGCTTTGAGATGGGGCCGTCGTCGCTCCACTCTGTATCAAATCGGCTCCAGGTCACAAGCGCCCCTTTGCAGTATCCAACAACGAGGCTGTCAACATGCTCGAGGTTCCACTCCGAGATTCTAGCCAATGCCGCGTACACAACCTCCTGTTTTTCCCATCGCTGTCCGTTGAGACTTGCCGTCTCAAATGACATGTCGGCCCCGGTCACCAGTTTAGGGTTTGCAATAATTTTTCCGAGGTGCGCCTTGACCTTCTTGTGAAGAGCCCCAAGTTTGAGAAGGTTTTTTTCGGTGCGCAAGGGGCCGCGAACCTCGAGCATGTACGGAACATCGACATTTTGATGGAGGAGGGCAATGACAACGAATTCGTGCCGAGTAGCCCCGCACATCAGGCCGCGCTGTACATTGAGCTCCATGTGGTTCAAGGTACGTGCCCCCTTGTTTTCGCGCACATAAACCAGAAACTGGAGGAGTAGTTCCATGTAGAGAACAATGATCTCGCAAGCAGCGGCGTGGGATTGGAAACGAGTGTTACTGGTGTCTGGGAAACAGATGTTTAACCCAGTTTCGTGGTCCCAGAAGTACCGGAGTGTATCCTGTTGGCCCCGTTTACGGTCTTTGTGGCGAAAAATTGCGCCCACAAGACTGGCCACTTTGATCGCCCCCCCCGCAGGTACGGTCTTCTGCTCGCGCGGCTGCATCCGTACCCCCAGCGAGAGAAACTGCCGCTGCATTGTCCCGATTGTACAGCTTGACAGGCCCAGGGATTCCGTCATCGCTCCACCATTGCTGCATCGACACCACACCTCCTTTGAATATGTTCATGCTTTTGTGCATGCAGCAACCCCCCCAAATGAAAAGGTCGATATTTTGTTTCTCCTCGTCCGATAACTTGTCGAACTCCTGCTGGCCAATCTCTCAGACAAAGTCTGCCAATGCGGCAATATGACGGGTGCTGCGTTCCTCGTCTCCGAGGCGCTCCCATGCCGAAATCCCCCCTGCGGCCGCAACTATATTCTGCGTCACTTCAAAAATGATATCGGCCCATTAGGCGGGGACCATTTGTGCGATTGCACGCTCGCCTCGGCGTTCGCGTTCCAACCGAGTTTTCATTGCCGCCACCAGCCGGAACAATTTCTTCTGGTCCTCGGCATGGTCAGAATGCCATCCCGTAACTTTTATCCGAAAGTCGCGTGCGTTGTCCGCAGTCATGGAACGTCCCGAGGTTCTATAGATCTGGTAGGCCGTCTCAATGAGCTCTTCCCAGCCCTCCAGCTGCTTCTCGCTCGTGTGATTTATGGCCATTCCAATTCCGAGGAAGAAGTTCTGTTTCTCGTTGTTCTGATTGACAACCGTAGCTCGATGAGACTCGAGATTGATGTTTTTGTGAGTCGTTCCATCACTGCTCAGTGTAACACCTATTAACAAATGGCAGATTGAGCAATGTAATAATTGGGATGTAACAGAATATTTAACACACACCTTTTGACGTTCCAATGGCTTCAACAAACTGCATTTTCGATGTGGCGCCGCCTTCCTTCACAATCCGTCGCACGGAACGATCCGATGCGCTTCCCGTAACCTCAACGCCAAGCTTGCCGGCAATCCGCTTCAGTACACCAATCACTTTGTTTGGGCGTACACCGTCGAGAGCGACAAGATCATTGATCATGTCTCTTGTCGAGTCTGGAATGACACCCTTCTCCTTCAGGGTGAAGGAAAACATTTGGGTAAGCTCGTCCTTTGCCTTGGTTGCAGCTTTATTGTATGCAGTGCCGAGTCGATCGGGAATGCGCCGGCATTTTCCAGTCAGTTTGTGCACTTTGTGCCGTAGTTCGCTCCCAGTTATTTTGAGCGAACTGACGGAAGCGCGAAGACTAGACGATTCGGCTTGTAGCTCCGTCATTTCTGCCGTCAGATCCCCAATATCGGCATATAGTTGTCCGTTTTCCGCCCGAATTTCTTCCAGCACCGCGGACTGGTCGGTGTACGCTTTACGAGCTCTTTTTAGCTTCTTTCGCTCATTATAGAACGAGCTCTGATAGCTATCAGCACGCTCCTTGGCATGCTGGAACTCAGCCGCGGCACTGTTCTCCTTGTTGCCGTCATCCGAAGGTGAGGATGTCAAGAGCGTGGGGAGGGAAGCCGTGGATGAGCGTGCGGCCAGAAGTTGTGCTTTTTGAGCCCCGGATCGCTTTCGCTTGATGCCAGCATAGCGCAATGACTTTGTGTCGCGTCCCATACACGACTCGGGCGTTATGACGCGTCGGGGAGGGGCGGGGATGCCGGTATACAAGCGCGTCGCCATTGTTTGTTTGTGTTTGATCAGCTGTCATCACAGTGATTCGGGTGCACGTTGTCGGGACCGACCCGCCTCCAGTTTCGGCCCAGAATCAGGTCAAATCAATGTTTCTGCTCATTCTATATGTATTCTCCAGAAAAAAATTTAAAATCTTGCACTGATAGACGTCGAAATCATTTGTCGCGTCGGTCTCTAGGGATGAAAAATAAAATATTTTCTGGAGAATACATGTAAAATGAATTAAAACGATTTTTGAGCTACAAATTTGGCTGAGGGAATCACCGCTTCATTTTATATGAGGTGCATCCATCGAAACTGAAGGTTTGGCACGGATTCCCAATTGGGACACGCACGGTGATGCGATCAAATTCCCGCAGGATTGCCGGTAGCCAGATAACATCGATGCTGTGATCGCTGGCCTGCTTATTACAAATCATCGGAGTTTCAAAATGTTCCCACGTTCATTACAAGAGACAGCGACGCGTCTTCTCGCTCTTCCACCACCTATCGCACCCTCACTCCCCGCGCAAGACGCGTAGAACCGGCCCCAACCTCAATTAGACAACTCCAATGGACGAAAATCCCCCGCAACCACCTGCTCAAACACCTATCCAGCTCGTACGAGCATATAGAAAGACACCAGCACCGCTCCCTATCCCTTCCTTTGAGCCATTTCGTGGCCTCGCCTCCTCTTCCACCCGAACACCTCACTTACAGCATCTCCTTCCTCTGCGTCCTCTCAGGTTTCGTTACGCGCCCCAAAACGCAGTCATTGGAAGAAAATTGATAACGTACTAAAAAACTGGGGATTTCGAAGTCTGGGTGATTTTCTCGCCGCACTCTTTCATCCCCGCACTCGTGGAGAGAAGGATCACAGATCCAAGACCCATAGGCAGGTAGTGAGCGCGTTTTTGAAGGGCACCTCGACCAAGTCAATGGCGGACATCATTCCGTTAATTTTTCACCACTACGGAGTCGTCCCAAAAGGAGAGATGCGGACCAGCGCTCTGCCTCCTTCTCCCCTTATCGACCTCTGAGCGATATTCGATACGCCCAACCGTGTCTGTCTGCATGCCGCCACTTTTTTTTTGGAGTCCGCCACTTTCTTCTTCTTCTTCTTGAGAGCCACCACTCTTATTGGTACTGTACTATGTGTAGAGGACCCCCCAATGAAAGGGTTACCGACCTGTTCCGTCTGGCACCCGAATATGGGACCGGAAGAATATTTTCCTCAAAATCCCTCTAGCAATCGCAGATCTGGTTAGTTCTGACCGGTTCCTCGATCCCACACGAGGCGAAAAATTGGCACTTTTGGCCCGTGGGATCTGAAACTTGTCCTTTTTGGACTAGTCCTGTCCGCACAAAAATCGCACCTGTGGCACGCAATCTGTAAAAATCGGCTAATCTGGCCCTAAGGGATAAACCGGGGTCCTGACGTCACCTGGACAGAATCGGAGAGGTCCATGTTTCAAGACGGGTCGATTAAGGCCCCTGAGTCGCGACACGACCCGGTGTGCTGGGTCAGTAACCCCGTGAAGGGATCGACGCGCTACGCGAGAATCAAGGAAGTGGATGACAGCCTGCCATCGGACAAGTTTCGTAAACTCACGGCATCACTACCCCGCAAACACTCCTCCCTACTCTTCCAACTTCGCTCCCAGCATGCGCCGCTAGCGAAACACCTGCATCGACTGAACAAGCTCCCGACTCCCAATTGTCCATGCTGCGGCCAACACGACGAGACCGTAGAGCATTTCCTACACTTTTGTCCTGCGCACGGCGCCGCACACCGACAGCTTCGAGCAGCCAGTCGATTAGCCGCTTTCACCAAGCACCTGTTGTCGGATCCCGACCTCCTCCCTCCCCTCTTTCAGTACATTCAACGAACAGGACGATTCCGCGCCGTATTTGGAGACTTCACACAATTGGAAAAGCCGGGCGCGAGATAGATATGCGCGTAGTCCGTTTCCTTTCTTTCTCTCTTGCACTTTACTTATAAGACTGACTCACGGGCTCCGGCCTTCATACTTCCAT
Organism: Mycena olivaceomarginata; assembly: GCA_029378375.1. Lineage (NCBI taxonomy): Eukaryota > Fungi > Basidiomycota > Agaricomycetes > Agaricales > Mycenaceae > Mycena > Mycena olivaceomarginata. The sequence goes on along the minus strand of JARKIC010000578.1, from coordinate 23,160 downwards.
GCGCGGACTTTCCGTTTTGCATCCGGGGGCGTGTTACGACGCGCCAACGGCTCTGCAACGCTTCGAGTAGACATACCATACACGCAGGCATAGATTACATACACAGACAGCAATAGTATAGCAGTAGTTTATTTTCTACATATGCCTACGGCACAAAGGAAATAAAACGAGATTACAAAAAAAAAAAAAAAAAAAAAAACCCCCGTGTGGGTGGATATCGAAATACCGCTCTTAACGCGCGCGGAAATCTCCTGGATGGGCATGGACTCGCTGCATTTCGCCTCTCAAGAAGACGCCGCCTCCCATAGTCTCGGCGGGCACAGCCCCTCATGACATCCCACTTTGGGAACCCTGTCATGAGGGTCTGGGCGTAAGCGCGGCCCAGTAACTTACCGACGACATGTTCCCACGGTGAACGAGGCTCGAAAGTCGTGAATACTCTCTTCCCTCCTGCCACACACAACAGATTCGCCCAGAAAACCTTCTAGACTGTGTCTCCTCACTGTATAAATTGCTCATACCCCATTTGGAGCCCACAATGAACCAAAACTCGGGCCGCAGAGGTGGCTGGCTCCTATCTCTTGATAGGGCATCGGCGAACCCCGTCCCTGCCCAATCTTGCCCAGGTCCCTGCTAGCACAGTACTTGACTTGCCAGGAAACCCACTAGCACCCCGAAAACCCAAAAAACAGTTCCTGAATGGATATGAGAAAACCCCCAACACCAGGCTACAAACCTAAGACCTTATTCTTTGAATAATCCTGGTACACCGAGGCAGACAGCATTTGATATTTCAAGCTCCACCCCTCTGAAAACTGTCCTTGCTCTTGATCCATCTCAATAGAATGAGCTTGCAATAAACACGTTCACCGTGGGAACATGTCGTCGGTAAGTTCAGCAGAGCAGGGCAGAGCCATAAAGCGTAGGAAAATGGGATCATAAATTGATAAGGGAAGGGTACGGTTACTGGGCCGCGCTTACAGTGCCACCGGGCACCTCTCGATTGCCGGATAAGGGAAGACTGATTGGATTCAAAGATAACCACGGATCATTTTCTCTAATTCATATTTGGAAGCACCCGGAAATGATAGATACATAGTAGGGCTTCATTCTGATAGAAAATCTAAGAGATTGAGAAAGATTTCAAAAATTTGTCTCTCGAGAAAGTGAAACACGTGGGAAAATAGCTCGGCACGGCTTCGGCATAGCTCAGGCGCCTCCGGGAGCCCTCCTAAACCATTATAAATGCTCTAGTAGGAATAACGGAGTACACAGTTAAATGGATTTAAGGATTGCAACATCGCCAACAGGAATACGGCGATGAGACGAATATTTTTTGACAGCTCGCGCAGCTTGTTGCGGATTGAGACCATGGCGGTAAGCGTCCATGTAGCGGTAGCAATGTCGGAAAAAGCGTCGAATGGTGTCCAAAGAAACAGCTTCAATGCACTCTGGAACCAGCTTCTGAGCTGTGGGGAATGTGCCATCAGCACGCTCACGGAAACCTTGGGGATGGTGGGCACTCAACAACAAGAAGCTTGAGAGAGGACTTACGACGCTTGATTTGAGCCCACACCATCTCAATTGGATTCAGCTCGCAGTGGAATTTGGGAAGGAAGAGGCAGATATGGCCCCGCTTCTCAATCAGAACCTGCAGAAGTGGCTTTTCTGCCTTGAAGTCAGGCTGGCACTCGAGAGCACGCTGCATGCAGCAGTCGGTCGGGTGGTTTTCATCGTCATCAAAGGCTCCTTGATCAGTTGCGTCCTCGGGATCCAGGCCTTCACGGCGTGCTTTAGCTTCCAGATCGCGAGCCTTCTGAGACTTCGCACACTCCTGACAGGTTCTGACTGCTGCTGAGCCAGTTTTCCGGTTATCTGCTGCTGCATTCAGCACGTCCAACAAACCTCTTTCTCTTAAAACCTGCTCCATCCCCTTTGCTTGACCCACCAACGATTTTCCCTCCGAGTCAACGTAATTATCTTTCTGCTCAAAGACCATGCTCTGGCGTTCACCAGTTGTGGGATTGATTGTGGCGTGCATCTTGGGTTGTTTCCCGCCTGGTGAACGATTCATTTTGTGAGCGACAAGGGCATCAATCGCAAACGCCTCGTGTGCAGAGGAGCAGTCAAAAATAAACACTGCCCGGCCTTCGGGGTATTTGGCCTCGAAAATGTCGATTGCACCTTTGGTCTGCATCCAATAAGCACTTTATTCAACTGTCGGGAATGAAACTCACTGTGCTATCAACTGAGGCATGTCCCAGTACGGATCGTGCCCAGATCCCGGATGAATGATGCAACATGCATCATAATATTCGCATCTATAGTGCTTGAATGGTGCAGGAGGTGGTGGTGGTGTCCACTCGAGTCCCTCAGTCGTGCGATCAGTTGCAGGGGGCGCTTTCGGAGCTGCCTTATCCTTTTTTGCCCGTTTCTTCTTGGGCTTTTTCCCCTGCTCGAGCGCTATCCGCTCCTTCTCTGCTGCAGCAGCAGCCACAGCGGCTTCTGCCTCAAGACGGACACGTTCTGCTTGGAGTTGTGCAGGGCTGAGTGGACGCTTTGGGAGCAGCTCTTCGTGCTCGATCTCCTCGGCGATCAAAACAAGCCTGCCACAGTGCTCGATAATGAAGTCCGAGATGTGGATGAGGCGGCCCCGGTCCTTCTTGCGCAATTCATGTTGGTCATCGGTTTCCCAAACAAAATGGCTTTGCTCGTTGGCGTGAACAGTCGACTCGTCGTGGCAGATTGGATAATAGATGACGTCCCCAGGCTTCAATTTTGGCAGAATTTCTTTGAGATTGCCGGCGGTGTTCTTACTTTGAGAGGTGGTGTCATCCTCCTTCTCATCTTCGTACTGATAAGCATTTCTAAATTTTTAATTGAGCATTTGCGTAAGTACTTTCCGAACGATTTCAAGCTCTGGAAAGAGGAACTCGTTGACATAGCGTCGCAATTTATCGGGCGCAATCTAAGTTGAATTATCAATGAGCAAAGTGAAGAAGCGGCTGGAATGTAAAGTAGCCAACACACCCGCCCTTTGAAACCCCCTTCAGCCTCCGGAACCAGGCCGCGTGCAAAAGCTTCAAGCCAGGGCTTGACATCTGGGTCATCGAAATGAGTCTTGTGTTTCGCGCCTTTGCCTTGGTTGCTCTCCAGGAGCTCCCCTGTGGCAGAGAAGGTTCGTGCAGCCGAACGAAGCTTCTGTGCCCAATACTTGGTCTTGCTAAACTGGTTTGCCACTGTGATGCTGGCAGCAATTGACGGCTTCATTTTTCGGAGGCGTGAGCGGAGCTTGGGCCCCTGGGATCTCGGGGCATTGTCAATCTTCAGGGCAAGATTGGCACGCTCAAGTTCGCGTTTGTGGCGTTGGATGTTGAATTCTGTCAGCCTGTTGATCATGACCATGCGCTGCACGCCTTTTTCGGGAGTCATGGCCGTTATCACTCGTGGGGACAAGTGAGTTTTGCGGTACTTTTTAATCTTTGCGTCGAACTTTTTAAAAGTGTCCTCTATAGCAGCGAGGGTGAGCTTGTGAGTTTTCTTGTCATCATCACTGTCACCGGTCAAATAGCCATCATCGCTTTGCGAGTCGCTGGCAGGGGAAGGTGCCGCAGTAGAGTACACAGCAGTGTGAATGGGAGATTCAACGGGCTCGAGGGCATGTTGAACGGGGAGAACAGGGGGATGTGACTCGTGGATGTCAGGAGGTATCAAAGTCATCTCGATATCGGAATGTGAGTCCACCGGAGCATGTTCTACTGCATGGAGTGCTGAGATCGAGTTTGGACCGCAGACATGCGACTCGGTGTTGTGCGGATAAACAAGTGAAACCTCCTTTTCCCCGTGCAATTAACTTTATTTCGGCCTGCTAGAAAATTTCTAATATAGAATTTTGCAACATTGCGACTAGGAACGGATTTGGAGGGTCTTCGGGGAGTCGCGCGAGGGTCCGCCCTCACGCCACATTACCCGTTGGCATGCGAGGTACGCGTCAAGCCAGAACAGCCGTCGCGCAATTTTGACACAAGAGCACGTTGGATTGACTGGAAATTTGGTACATATGCGATAATTCGCGGGAGAAGATGTCCAGCTGGCTGTGTGCCGATCGTCCGAATATAGAGCTGTGTTCTCAGGCTAGGGCAGGGCCCATAACCTATTGAGCAACTAAGGGAGCGAGGACGAGATACTAAGATAATGTATTGCTAGAATACGAACAGTTTATATACTACTCAAGAAACCATACGGAGATAAATGAGTAAGCGAATGAATAAGACGGAAGTTTAATCTCCGGAGTGCGATGCCTAAGTCGTACTGCTTTCTACCGGCTGCGGGTACATGCATACCCGGTAAATCCACAACATTCTTGAATAGCAATAACCGGTACAGTATAGTAGGGTTCCTTGGATAGTGAGACATCCTTGGGTATTATTTTTTTTAAAACTCCCGAGCGTCATCCCAGGTTAAAATTTTGTTACGAAATACATCCTATATCGAAGCCTCGTGTTCTGAATTAATTTCAAGCGCATAGACGCGTCGGTGCTGGAAGAGAAGGTCGTTTGGTCTAATTCATTGCCTAATCAGGTCATCAATCACTTTCCTTCTCGTTGATTGTCCATTAATCGGGCCACTATTGACCTGAACTATTTCCCTTATTAAGGTCAAACTTCTTGGCTGCAATCTCCTCTAAAAAATTGGGCAATCCGGCCGAGATTGATGCATCTAAAATGAGATCGCGCACACAAAAGACGTGACACCTTTGTAGGCACGTGATACATTTGTTGACAAGTGATCGTCCTTCTTCTGTCCGCGCCCAGCCGCGCCGCTGTCCGGTCTCCCGCGCAAATCCGACCTATCCCGCTCTGAATCCGACTGCTACGGGAATAGCCGCCAAAAGTCAACCCACAGGAGCCGATGGGGCAGAATGATGATGTGTGACATCACGCTATCCAAGGAACCCGATGTGTGACTGTTCGGCCGTTGAGATCAATTTTTTTATCTGGCTACATTCTACACACTTAAATTGTGAAATTTCGAGGCAGTATAGCTCATTATAAGTTCTAGTATGTACAAACTTAAATCCAGATTTAATTTCTTTGCATTGCGGACTTGGCATCAGAAACATCAAAGTGGGTATCCAAGGAACCCTACTATACTGTATAGAGAGCGAGAAGAATGATTAGTGCCATGGCAGTCCTTGAGCTCGGAGAAACCATTCCATGTCTAAAGGCCATCGCCAGCATGAAAGTGGTGCTCATGAGGAACAAAAGAGCGAATGTGCATAGTCCGACAAGGAAGCGCTGGACGATGGTCTGTTGAAACCACTACGGCAGAGCATTGTACAATCGGCAGCTGAGACCTCTCGGTGAGTGAAAATGTCCAAAATTGTGAACACTAGATCGAAACACTACAGTATATCATCATGTACCATGAATTAAGAATGATAGAGCATGTTTGGGACCATCTGTACCGCATGGTACACGATCCCAATTCCGCTCGAAGTTATTTCAATGGACTTTATCCCTGACCTACCACTTTCTGATGCACAACAACGTGCTCGTCATCATTAACAAGTTAACCAAGTACGCTGTCTTCATTCCATGCACCACTTTTCTTCCCACAGTGTCCTAGTCGGGATGCGCAAATAAGTCCTTTGCCACCCGATGCCAACGTACGTTGACTCCACCCCAAGTAGGGACTCAAATTGCCTAAGCACATGTGGTTTCAACTTCATTTCAGGCTTAACGCCCTAGGAACAAAATGAAACTGCACCACATGGCAGACTCCTCTACAGTGGTTTGATTCGCAATGTGGATTAACGTCAAGTTGATACCCACCAGTGATGTTTTACCTCAGACTGACCCGCAATTTCACAGCATGTCCGCTTGCCATCACTTGACACATGACGGGGTGAAAAAAAAATCGGATGTTGACGGAATTGTACAAACAGCTACATATAACTATAATACAGAGAGTCATATCTTTATCATTGCCCAGTCCTGTGTCATATCATTAGAAACAATATGTCAAATGGGTATGTAGCAGGGAGAAAAAACTTTTGCTTTTTGGCTCGACTATGGGTGCTAAGATATGCGACATCGTCAGAAATTGATATTAATCTATGGTCCGCCCCGGACCTTCGGCCCTTGATAACAATCATTCCAATGTTAGTTCATTGTCACATGGTACAATTGTAGTTACATATAAGCACACATGCTTGTTCTTCATCCTCAGTCTTTGATCCCACATAGCGGGAGACTGAGGGTGAGTCCAATACTTATTTATATTACTTCTATTTACTCATTTTGTAGTTATTGCGCCTTCCGCACATTTTCAGGTATTTAATATATAGTCTTTGATCCCACATAGCGGGAGACTGAGGTTATTGCGCCTTCCGCGCATTTTCAGATCTTGTTACATCCAGATCCATCGAGTCACGTGTACGTGATTGATGGGTGACAGTAACGTGGGAAAGCGCGAAATCTCGGAGACAAAAAAACAAATTTGTATTTTTCAGTACTTTAGACAGCCCAGACCAAAAGTAAAAAAAAAATCCCAACCAATCCACCTATTTCTACTCTTCCGCTGCCTCAGGTCTTCCTGAAATCGAGGAGGAAGAGCTCTGTGGCCCCTATATTTTTTTCAATGAAATTGAGCTCTGGATGAAATTTGGGAAAGAAATGCATCAGGGTCTGGGGGAACATGCCCCTTTGCACGACGCTCTGAGTTGGGAGATGCATTTCTGGAATGTTTGCTAGGCTGATCTTCATCGCTCTGCTGGACTGTGTCACCCTTGCGCTATAAATTATATATACAGTTGAACTTGCATCAAGTAAAACACTAAACACTCACTTTGAGAGCAAAAGTCCCAAGATTCTGGGCCTTTGAGTGGCCTCTTTTTGTTGGCATATGTGAAGTAGTGCTCAAGGATAACATGTGTTTAAGGCGAGGCAGAAATGAGGCCAACGTAGTCACGTGGAGCGTGGGAATTTCCTTTTTGGGCAGCGCGAAATATTCGGCGCCGAAACTAATCTGTATCTGAGATGACTTCTTAATGTGATCTGAGTACTTTTTCCCAAAAAGGTAATAAACTCTTTTTTGGATGTACTTATTGAAAATCTGAGACCACAGAATTGTTCCCCTTGTTAAACTGCACATATCTGTGGTTTTAGTTTTCTTTGCCCCGTGGTTGCATTCAACTATGGTGCGCATCGGCTAAACACCACCAAACTGGAACGATCAATGATGCCATCATTGATGTCTCAAATCGAGCCAGCAAAAATTTTCAAATAATTTACCACCTTTTCTGCAGGTCCTCACCTCTGTGTGGGTCACAACAAATGCTCTCAGGGTAACGAAGTTGAATGGGCTCAAAAGCGGAGGCATTTGAGACAGTTTTTGGATAATGGATGGGTGGAATAGGGGCTGTTTCGTAAGTACACGTGACTGATTAATTGATGCGATCAGTGATGTCTCAAATTGCCTTCGAGAAAAATATATTTATTGTCCGTTTTGATCCAATGGAAAATACCTCTTGGGGGATTGAACTACTATCTAATCGGAGTGTTTTTGCCAGAGGATCAGACGTAGGGAGGTTTTCCCCAGGTGCAATAGATTTTGTTCCTGTTTGGTGGTGTTTAGCCGATGCGCACCATAGTTCAGCCTGCAGTCCGTGTCACGCCATCAGATCACGTGACTCGATGGATCTGGATGTCGCATATCTTACTAGCTGTAAGCACCCGTGTCTTCGCCACGGAGACACCCGCACAATGGATTCCGAACTCACCTGGATTCCAAGAGGCGCCGCACTGCCGCTCGCTAACGCTCGCGGCGCGCGGCGCCTCCGTGGGACCCGGCAGCAACATCTCGACAACATCACGTGAATTCTCAGGTGACTTTTCAGGTGACTTCTCACGTGGAGGCTGTGCACATTGTGTTTCATATACTGTACCATTTCATTCAATTCGCGTGTCACGCGTCACACCCGATTTCTGAAAACCCCTGCAATAATTTTTTCTCGATTTTAGCGGATTTTGGGGATTTCTCGGAAAAACTAAAAAGTCATGTGATTCGCGAATTGAATGAAATGGTACAGTATAGGATGAGGGTGAAACCTTGTAATGTCGTTACCTCTGGAGGAGTCAATCCACCACTTAAAACAGTCTTTCTGGTCCCTCGGGAAGAGTGCGTGGCCTGTCGGCCTGTTGGTAATGATCAGGCTGCGCGAAGGCTATGCCGGAGGCACCAGTACTGGGGTTGGATTTCCCTGTCCTGATTGGCCGTATCCTCTGCCGCAATTGAATAGCTCATTCTTGAGTGACAATCGATTTACTGACCTGCTGCGGCTGTATAATCTACTGCTTTGACGTGGTCACTACGTCGCATATTCCGTGCCGTAGGATGCGTGCCCGCGTTGGCTTGCTGGCTGTTTGGACGTTCGGGGATTTGGACCTCTCCCCGATTGGCTGTTTCCTTCGCCGTAATGAAGCGTTCCTGAGCCATATCGATCCTCTGACCTTCTGCGGTCACCGGTGTATAGGACCCCCCTTCCGCTGTCAATGTGAATGTGAAATCGAAGGGCTGACCGGCTATCGCAGAAGACCCGGCAGGCTGCCTGCCCTTTGCTGGGCGGCTGCGAAGTCGTCGTGGATTGGGATGCCACGTGTATTTCTTGCAATCAGCAGATTTTTCACCGCAGATTCCGCATTTGAAGCGCTTCGGATCTACCTTCTCTGAGTATAGCGCCCCCTGAAAAACACTTCTTACATACCGGTACCTGGCTCATAGTCCATTGATCGGGAACGTTTTTTGGGCATTTCTCCAGGGACATCCTCATGATTCGCCGTCGCCGCATCGGGTGTTTGCAATCCTGAAGACGTCTTGAGTTGACTTTCTGCGTCCTGGTTGTGCATATCTCCTGCTGTAAGATTCGTGCTGGGTTGCTGGCTGTTTGGACTTTCCAGGACTGTCGGTCGATCTCCGAGTTCGCTTGGGGATGTATGATAAGATTCCAGATGCGCGATGTTTAGGATTGGGTGAATGCCATATGATACCGGTAGTCGCAATTGATAGGTCACCGGGCTAAGCTTTCAAATTATTTCAAATGGCCCGTCGTAATGCATGAGGAGTTTCTTACCACGTCCCTTCTCGTTTCTGAGTAGGTTTAGTGAATGGGGGTTTAAGACGACTAGATCTCCTTCTTCAAATTCAGTGGTTAGTCTTCCATTGTTGTATGCTCGCCGTTGGAATACCTGAGACAAAAGTAAGGCTTCTTTCGCTCGGGTCCGATGAACTTCAAATTCGTCGATCATTTGCTGTGCCTTCTCGTTGATCACCGTGTGTACTGCCCCCCCAGGATCGACGTGATTGAATGGTCTAGATACGCCTTCGGCCTGGGAGATCAGTGTCCCACCTGTGATCGGATGGTAGCCACGCAAGAGATAAGCCGGTGAGAAACTCGTACCCGAGTGTGGAGTTGTGTTGTAGGAGAGAGCGAGGGCATCCAAATGTTCATGCCAGTCGTCTCGGGACGGTCCCACGTAGGCCCGCAAGGCGATCTCTAGTGTTTGGTTTAAAATCTCTGTCTGCCCATCCGCCTGTGGATGATAAGCCGTTGTCAAAGCCCGACGCATTCCCAGGAGTCTGCAGATCTCTGACCAAAAGTCATGACGCCATCGCGTATCGCGATCCGTGATAACCTGTTTGGGAAGCCCGAATTGTGTTACGACGTGCTTAAAAAAGAGCAGAGCTGTATCAATTTCAGAGATGTTGGTTGCGCATGGAATAAAGATGGCGTACTTGGTTAGCTTATCTGTGATAACCAAGATGTTATTGTAGCCACCAGACTCCGGCAGTTGGAATAAAGTCCATCGAGATGACCTCAAATGGCTGAGAAGGAATGGGGATGGGTTGAAGCAGGCCGGTGGGCGCATGGCGGCGGGGTTTTGACTTTTGACAGATGTCGCAGGTCGAAGTGAATTTCTTGAGCTCGCGGGACATGCGCGGCCAGTAGTAGGTTGATGCTAAACGGTTGTATGTCCGATGATAGCCGGCGTGTGCGCCTTCTGTGATTGTATCATGAATATCCGACATGATTGATGTCCGAAACGCCTCAGGAACGCACAGTCGATTGTTTCCATTCCAATCTTCGAAGTAAATAAGGCCGTTATCACTATAATGATATTGCGGAAACCGCGCATTCGCCCAATCATTTTCTGATTTCCATCCTTCTAGGACACGTGAGAAATGAGGGTCCTCTCGATATGCTCTACTCCATTTCTCGAGTTCGTCAGGAGCAATACCCACGAGGACAGAAAATGTGCGCGATGTTACATGCGGGCCGCAATGGGTGGAGTTATCCGTGACTTCCAGGGCATCCGGGAGTCCAGGATCCTCCTGTGAACAAGTAAAATTAGTCGCCACTGTAAGCAGTTTCTGTTCGAACTTAGGACCCAGTTCCTCGTACATGTTTTTCAAAGGGTCCTCAGACTTGAGCTCAATGACAGGGGTAGGATCTAAAACCGGACTGTCTTGAATTGGGACCCGGCGGCGCAATCGGGAGATGGGGTCGACGATCTCTGCTCGCGGCTACTCCCCGACATAATATCTTTGATATGAACATGCTGCATTACGTTTCACGCTTCGAGTCGACCCAGAGCTTCTGTTGCCACAACCACAACGACACTCGAGGAAGCGGAAAAGCGACTCTGAGGTACTCTGCCGAACGAAACTGGACTGGATAAGTCTCCCTACTTATAAAATTAAGCCTGTCCGTCCGAAACTTTTTAAACTCAGCTTTGGGAGATCAGGCCCGAGGGTTTGGAAGCGCTGGGTCCAGATCTTTGGAGGCGTTCAACAAATGGCGCTTCCTCGGCCCTTTTGGCCCCATGATCACCTTTAAGCGCGTGCGCACCTATAAAAGTGTACACAAACCCAAACTCCGCCTTCCGCTCACCGTTGAAGTTTCCGAGGCCTTAGCGCCGAGCCTCCCGGCCGTATCTGGATGTGTGCCGCCGTTGCGGAAGAAAATCAACTAGACTCAATTCAACTCAACTCAGTCAAAAATTCAAGCCCCCTCAACTTGACAAGTAAAATCCAAATATTTCGCATTATCAAAAGGGGATGGAGGCCGCGAAGCGGCCGACCAGCTTCTTGTTGTCGATTCAAATTATGAACTCTGGTCAAGATGAAGGCGCTAATTCTCTGAGGCGTCTTCATCGACACTCCACCAGTCGCCTTAATAATCCACGGGGCGTTCAAAAAATGGAAGCAAGCCCACAAAGGCTGCCGGTGTCGGGATGTACTTTGGAATTAATTCGCCGCACAATCTCTCAGCGAGAGTCTCAGGAAACCAAATGAATATGCGGGCAGACCTCGTTTTCTGGTGCTTGCAATCAAGAATAGTGCGAATATCTGGACGATCTCAATACGCAAATCTATCAAATATAACGCAGTTCACAGCAAAGCACGCGGATGGACTTGCACCAACGCGGACCGGATGAAACCCATCGTGCAGTGCAGTAAACGAAGTTCAGTACGCCTACATTCATCCACCTTAAGATGGGTGTCACAAATGGACACTTGACTGCAGCAATGGATGTTACTGCTAAAGGCTGTGAACTGCAACTAGTCTCTCATAGACAGACGCTACAAACATGAGAAGCTCGTACCTCGCTTTGTTCGTAGTCTGTTGATTACCTCGATCGAGTGGTCGCTGTAATGATGATGCGAGTGTGCTTGTCACCTCAACACGACCCAGTATTGTCCGACTTCTGTACAGTCTGTAAAGATCCATTGGACCTTGCAGATGGACGGTAACGAAATTTGACTGCTAATGCATAATGCTCATAATGCATTGGCCACACCGAAATTTGGCAGGGGAACGGACCTTATGCATTATGACCCACTCTACTGTACCTTGGCATTTGTAATCTCCATCTCAATGTCAGAATCTTGAGTCTCGTCGCCAGATTCGTCATTGGTACTAGTGAAATCCGAATCACCAGGATCGGAGTTGTGACTGGACTTCTTGGGACGACGCCTGCGCTTTTTGGAAGGGCCGGTATTTTTCTGTCCCGTAGGGTTACCCCATTCGTCTTCTTTTTCGTGGGCAAGTGCCTCTGCAGTCCTAACGGCACCAGAGCCGAAAAAGACTGAGAAATAAGCAATTGAGAAAGCCAGATGATGCGGAGACGGATGATTGATGGTTCCCAGATGAAGACCAGCAAGCTTCAAAGTAGCTAGAAGCAGAAAGAGGGGTAGGAGAAAGAGTCCCATGTTTGCAAATGCCCATGTAATTTGGTAGTTGGCGACAGTTTCAGGACGGGTACGGAACAAGGTACCACGCTCTAGCAGGATTGTAAGGTCAATTTAACAATGAAAGGAAGATGGGTCGTACTTCTAGACATCGTTTCTGGTGGTTTGTCATGGTGTTTAACGAGAATGACTTTTGCTTACTGCACCGCTGTCAACCGAGAGCATTTTGGAAGAATGAGACAGAGTGGTCTTCGTGCTCACAAGTTGTATGAAGTAGATCGCCTTATATTACGTCTATTTAAGAAGAAAAATTGAAAGAAAAACTGGCGTCGGGAGTATTTTGCTTTGTGTTCCTTCAGAAGTGGAATGAGTATAGATTTTTTCCTGGGATTGTGTTTGTGTGCCACAAACAAGTTCTCTGGATAGATAACATAAAAATTAACCACAGGTGAACCGAGTTGTGCAATATTTCCCTATTTGGGAGTATTTTGCTTCCTGTTCTTTGAGAAGTGGAATGAGTATGGATTTTCGTGTGGAATTGTGTTTGTGGGCCTGAAACAAGTTCTCTGGGTGGAGAACACAAAAATTAACCACGGGCGAACTGAGTTGTGCAATATTTCCCTATTTAGTATGTAGCACTTTGGGTTCAAAAAATGGGTTGAGATTCTGGCAGTGGCTGCGTGGTTGTAAAGCCGTGGGTAGGATTCAGCAGAGAAGACTTCAAGTCCTTCACAGTTACTTCGGAAGAATGAAACTTCAACTCAGGCATTTAGCCTGTTGGCGCTGAACCATTTTGATCAGCGAAGCTTTATTCCCCGTCTTATTTTATGCCTAGTTCAGTATCTTTCACGTGTTGTTTAAAATCACGATAAACTTACAAGTCTGCTTCAACGTAGGGACGTTCTTCATTCGAGGCCATGATGGAGAGAAGAAAGTACAAGGGGGAGAAGTATGAGACCCTCCTGTGTCAGTTGTTCAATGTTCCCGAAAGCTCCGGTCCTTCCGATCGTACTGAACAATGAGTCGAACGGGGAATCCTCCAACGGTGTTTGAACGATCTGCATCGGCAGAGAAATCCAAGGTTCGTGATGTTACGAAACTGTTGCACTCTTTAACTCACTTGCAATGGAGACAAGTCTGTCATATCGCCAAAGAAGATCTGGAGGGTTTGAGATTGCACAGTGTCACGCATTGTGCATGCGCTTTGCGCCCCCTCCTCATGAGCTTGTCACCAGGACCCCGGCTCTTGATGACGTATATCAAACCGTCGACACTCTTGGCATGCTTTTGAGACGGGGACGCTTCGTCCTCGCGGGATCTGTCCTCAGTAGTGCACCTATCTCATAAATTTCAGGAATATTTTACTGACCATTCTCTCCCTAGATTTGTTCGCGCTGCACAGCGTCACACATTTTGCATGCGCATTGCACCTCTCCTCATGGGCTTGTCACCAGGACCCCGTTAAAATGAAAGGGTCGGTGAAGGGTTATCTGGGACACAGAGCACATTGGGGTTGGGATCCTCAAGGCTTCAAACATTAGATTTATACGGTAGAAGTGTGCGCTGGGGCGACGCCTGAGGCCTGAGTGGGTTGAACAGTAAGATAAATCCCTACCACCCTGGCGTCGTCTCTCTTCGCCGGTGTTGTGTCAAACCCCATCATGCTTCCTCGTGACCGCGTTGTTTCCGAAGAAAGCTTGTATATGGAGCTTCTCGCGGCTGAGCACACAAGAGCCCCTCAGGAGGGTTCTGGTGATGACAACGACGGTTAATTTACGCCTGTACACCTCTTTCTGCACAATTTTCATGCAGCGGCATCGGTTTCTGTTTTGGGAAATAACCCTTAATTGACCATTAAAATGCAGGCCCTTATTAACCCTGAATAAGAGCTAAGGCCTTATTTACAACACTGCTTAAGGGGAGAGGGAGATTTAACAAAGAGGCCCCAGTATGCATGCTCCGGGGTCGGACTTTTGTTTGCAGATAGGATAGCATGTATTTTATATCGTCCCCATACCGATTCTGCCCCATGTCACTCGATGTTATACTGCAGCGAAATCAAATCAGAATGTCGCCAAAAGTGAAATGCAAAGCAAGAGTGATTCTTGATTATCGAGTCCACCAATGTCACATTTATCTGGATTAATTTCAGAATGCATTTGGAGGTATTCCAAGTAGATCTGACACAAACCGAGACCATCCAAACAAGGTATACATTACATTGTGCTTGAAATACCAGAATTTCTCAATGTTCATGCTAGCATTTTATTTGGAGTGATTTGATGCAGAAATGGGACCTCAACGGCTCCTCTGTATGGAAGGGTTAGTAGACTCCAGAAACACAGGGATTGCAAACCAACTTTTTGGGGTTTGTAGAAAAATAGGTTGCAGATATTCGCCGGTGAAGCGTGACCTGATTTTTAGTGCTTTGTAGTGCCCACGAGCATGGGTACAATTTGGAAGAGGATACAGCAAATGCTACATATGGTATATCTTGCCATTACAGATGACTACGCAGTCAACTCGCAATAATCTGCTCGACCCTTCGTCAGCATTAGTGCATTGGTGCATGTCGGGTGGCGAGCTCACAGGACTGGCGTGGCCCTTGGTCCGCGATCGGCCGACCTCTTTTGCTGCCGAAAGTTCTCCCAACTGGGGCTGATGATATAGTGGGCGGGTCAAATTCAAATTCAAGCAAACTCAGCGGCACACACACTTCCGCTCTGCCCTCCTTTACTTTCTCGCAGCATTCGCGGTGCTTCTCCCAAAGGCCTTAAAACGGTGCGATGAGAATGCTGCCACCGCACAAAAAAGATATAGAAATGAATGGCTCACCGGATAATACAGGGAGCGCCCGTCGAGCTTGATGGTGTGCTTGCAGCCACGGCACACGACGTGGTGCGGCGCAACGGTGATTGTCCAGGGGTCGGCCTCGAGCACAGCGCGACGCTGCGCCATGGTGCGCGCAACCCTTCTTCTTGCGGCCGGGGAGGAGCTTCGGGGAGGCTGTCGCGGTGTGGTGGGCGGTGGCATTGCTGCTGCGAGTCGCCGTCTTCCGCGGCGTGGAGGTCGCCTTTCTCTTGCGCTTGACAGGGACGCTGATGCTCTCCGCAGTGACATCGTAGTCGGAATCGTCGTCTGTCGCCTCGTCATAACTCAGGTCACTCAACTCGGAATCGGCAAAGACGTCCATAACGTCACTGGGAGGGCACTGCCTGGGGTCGAAGTTAGCCGGGTGTCATGGGAAATCGCGCGTGGCGGCAGCACCCACCCGAAATTGTGGAACATAGCGGGGTCGTCCACTGGGTTGTAGAAGCGAGCCAGGATCTCTGCGGTGGGCTCCCACCCGGTATCGCAGCGGTGGGTGGCACTAGGGGCCAAGATGAATTCAAGACATATGAGGAATACTGCACCTGATGCGGCCGATGCAGTACGGGGCGTGCTGCGCCACCAGGACGGCGAGAGATTGGAAGGGGTCGGTCCCAGCATATCTGAAGATGTGAGTGCAGCCGCGGCGACCGCAGGTATTCTCGAAGAGCGGTCCTGCGGTGGGGATGTTGCTATCTTGCACGGCGGTGTGAGCCATTGCTATCAAGTCTGACGTTTAGATTTTTTTTTATGGAGTGTGGATGTGGGGGGAGAGGGGAAGATGTAGGTGGGAGGTAAGAAGGCTTGCAGGGAGGTCATTGTTACTGTTTGGGCTAGTAGGAATGATGCATGATGGGTGATACCTTCCTTTGTCGTGATACTGTGCTGGGACCTATGTACAATTTGGTGGCTTCTGGTTGGTCTCGTTTGTTGTCATTATATGAGGTTCAAAATGCACTGAGTTCTATAGTCTGCAGGTGCAGACTAGTGGTAGTCCTGGAACTACGTGGCGAGTCATGGAAAATATTGTGTCAAGGGATATCCTGGCAGAGAGCACGGGTCCCGCGGCGAACGTCGATGGACTGTCGAGATGGTCGCCAGTGGGAATCTCCCCCCGCTGGAAATTCGCGTAGAAGACAGGGAGAAACATCTCCACCTCATTGCGCCGGCTGTTTGAGATGTTTCCCGCGATGCGCTCTATTGCAATCAAATCCTGAGTTAGTCTGTAGTTAACCGCGCGATCGTGTATAGGTCGCGCCGTTATTATATAATCGTCGGAGTTTGAATTTATTCCCACGCTCTTTCTGTGTGCGCCGCCATTGCTCTTCGGCTTTCCTGGCCTCCCTCACCCACAACCACTGTCAATGGCACCTCGGTATCACTGGCGCGGTCCCCAAGGACATCAAACAATCCCTACAATTGTCAAGAAGCTGATCCGAAAAACGGTATCCTCCCCAGCATAATCTGGTTACGTGTGTCCTGGATGGAGAGGATATCCTTTGCTGTATGGCCACTGGTGGCGTGAAGTCCGTGCTATTGTTCCGATTTTCATACTCCACGAAATGGCACGGAATCCCCGACTGTATCCGGATCTGCCGACTCGCGCAATCCCCAAGGAATTGTTATTACACCAATGAAGGGCCTTGCTGCCAACATCGTATGATCTCTCTCACCTGTTGATCTGATTACAAGCTTCTTCAGGTCCTGGAATTGAAGAAACTCGATATTATGCCACTCGCATACTGCCACGAGACCGTCTGAAGCAGATCCGATAATCGAATGTGCTTGATTTTGCCGCCGATCGAGGCACGTATATCGCGATTTCATATTGCGCACTGGCTCATTAAATGCAGCTTCTCCCCGAGAGCTGTTCCAGAACCAGTTCATAGAGTGTGTGACTTGATCTTTTATCTTAGCATCTACTGACAAAGACTTCAAAGAGAGGGATCCTGCTGTATTCGATCACCTCGCGGTTGACGTTCAATCGCGTCGAGCCCATCCCCCGAACAAACAAATGCAACGCGCACTCCAAGCGGGAGGTGCCCAGGGAGGACGGTGCCGCACTAGCTCGACGGCTCGGGTGTGAATTCACAGAAACCTCCGCGAAAACAGCCCAAAATGTAGACCGCGCTGTTACGAGCGTTGTGCGGGCATTGCGGCAAGTGAAGGACACTGCGGTGCTGAATCACGCGAGGCAGAAGAGGAAGAACAAGAAAAGTATCATAGGTAAAGAGTTTCGGGGACTGTAAGGTGATATCTACACCGACCACTGCACGAAACCCAGTCTTGTATACGTAGAGGTCCTTTAGTGGGAGTCAATGAATGAGCTGAGGTGTCCATCAAGAAATCAAGCTACCCATGGAGTTTAGACTTTAGAAAACAGCGAAAGAAGCAATTAACGGACGCACGCGGCTTTGGTCAATAAGGCTAAGCATGCTCATCACAAGAAGGCAATGAACAAGCATTCCCCTATGGTTTTTGGTTCGAAGATCCTTCTCTCCGCATTTGCGAGATGAAAAAGCAGTGAAAGAAATTCTTCAAGGCTGTCGAAGCCGTAGGTGGTAAGGACATCGTTCATTTTCTGCCAGCACGTGCGCTTTGGGGCTCGCAAGGAGATCTGAGTCGATGCGGACGATGGAGAAGGAGCAACAGGACTGTCGGATGTGGACGAGGTGCCTTTTGCGTGGATGGATTCGATGGTAGCGATGGTAAGCTTCAGCAGCCGTGTGTATTTGTGAACCAGCTTCATTGGTGGTGGTGATGGTGCCGGATTGCCGTCCATTTGAGCGCTCCTGGGGATAGTGATGGAGGTTATACGCGTCCGATTCGAGGTTTGGCGGTGCCAGCGATGGAGGAAACGCGAGAAGACGCGTGGCTGTCGCCTGTAATGATGGTGGGAAGGTATTCAAACTATCCCAACTTGGGATAGGCCCAAAAGCGATTCCAGACGACATTTATTCCATACAACATTATTCCGTGTGAGCTACTCTACTGTAGAAAGATGAGAGAGTCCACATTATCCACCCAAACCCTCAGTCCATCGGAACGGCGCGTATGAACATAGCGCATCGAAGCCAACGCAGTCAGGTGACTTCTTGAGCGTGGCTGGAAAGTCGAGGGTAATCGTGACTGCGCAATTTCGTTCAATTCGGCAGTCACGCGTCACGCACCCCCTGTGCCGCGATGAATTTTGGTCTCGGTCACGGGTCACGGTGCCCAGTGCCGAATATAAAATGCGTGACACCAGGGCCAAATCTCCCTTGGAGGTGCAAAAAAAGGCAGAATTTTCGAAAAATTTCGTCTTGAATGCCGAATTTTTGGAGGTGTCACGCCAAAATTTGTTGGTTGCCGAAGTGCCGAATCGGTATTTTGGGTCACGGGTCACAACCCGTGCCGAATTGAACGAAATTGCGCAGTATACGGCTTTGAATGCGTCTCGGGACGGTACGGATGGATACCTGTGCGATAGGGAATAATGATAGAAATAGATAGTGAGTAGAAAAATGGGTGGCTGTTATCGCCAGAAGAGGAACTCGTGAGCAACATGCATAATTGCATGAGCGACGTGCGAGCCGGAAGGCACTTCCACAACTCGAGGTGCTCAGACCAGTTGCGTCCCGACTGCATCATGCCGTAGAGGGAGCGCTTCATGAAGCAAACCTTTCCCTCCTCACCCAGGACACCAAACAACCTATTTCTCACCAAACTCAAGTTCAAAAGCAAATAAAAAATAAAATACAGAAGGTCATGTAAAATGAATCCAAATAGTTCAGGGATGCACCAGGAGCCTTGGCTGATGCAGTTGCATTGTTCCTGCTGGATATCGAATTTTTCGTTCCTGTCACACTCAGTCCAAGGGGTGTGTCGAAATGTCAAACGGGTCACGCGGCACGCCCCCTGTCGATTTGAATGAAAAAATCCAGTAGTTCTAGCTTACTTTTTGGTGGTCAAAATGCAACTTTTCTGGCTATAGAGCAAGCTCAGATTATATATTTGTCTTAGCACATGCTTAGAACCCGTATCCCTTCAATTTGTACAGTTGTAAAACCAACGGTCTTCTTCGTTTGTCTTTCGACCGGTGGCCCTTCCTTTCGTTTAACTGACTTACGTGGCCAGATAGCTGGCCCAGAAAATGGCCACATCGTGTCGCCACTTCCAGCTGGCAGCCATCCGTCAGTGTATACGTCGTGCAGGTGTTGCCACAGCTGGCTCAATATTACTTGTTATATTTATTCATTGGGGTCTGGTGTGCACAATTCAGCAAATGTATATGAATTGACATCTACGAGGAACATTTAATCGAACCCATCGAAGCACTCTTATCATCCACCGGGCTCGTGTTCTAAGTCACAAGAACGCGATAGCGTCTATTTCTCCTCGAGCGGGTCGAATTCCGTGCTCAGTCCTGCGCCTCAAGTCTTCAAGCTCCAAGTTTTGACAAGTCACTTTAAGCGACCTTCGGAATACTGCGCTCTTTCAAGCTGCTCCCATGTCCCGCAGAGTGTATCGACGCCAGTTAACAGGCATGGCTGGCCAATTCCTGTTCCGACGAAACCCACAGATGGCTGGCTGGCTGTTCCTCCCCATAGTCCAGTGCGTCACCATTGTTTGTCAAATACATCAATTCATTTTCTTCTCAGCTATGGGACACCTCTCGATACTTTTCATGCCAGCCGATGTCATTGGCCCGGATGCACGGCTCGAGGACGCCGATACTCCGAAGCTCGTTGGTATGCCTCAATCTGGGTTTACTCCACTCTGTTGATTTTTTTAAATTCTCCTCCCGGTTTTTCAAAATGCAGGCTATTTCAATGGACTCTGATGCCAAGCACTGGAAGTTTGTAAAGCCATGGGGTCATCACCTGCAACATTTCACTTGACGTGCAATAATTCAACCATCTTGTACAGAAGACGCACCACATTGGCCCATAGCTTTCCTTTTGCGGTGTCGAAGTGCCATTCGGCACGCTCGTAGCGATTACCTCACAAGGAATTGCGATTGAGCTCCTCGGGCGATAACAGCCACCCATTTCTCTCAACTACCTCTACTTGGGAACGACTCATCTATTCCTCTCCTCCATCCCAATTGTCACAGATTATTTGTACCTCGGCCAAATACCTCTCGCCGCGCACAAAGCTCACGCGCTTAGGACGATCACGTGTCCGTGTTCAATAACTTGACCGGACGTTCCTCCACGCGATTATACCAGACTGAAGGGTCGGACGGCGTGTTATTCTTTTATCCCACTTTCTTTGATCCCATACATGCATTCTCATGATCGATACTCATTATCCTCTTCCCTCAGTTTCTCTTTTACCTACCGCTCGTGTTGCACACCTGCTGGTTGCGACGCCCTCTCGGACGACTCGGCCAACTCGGAGTGCATCTGGAATCGACATGCTGGAGGTCTGGTCAACCAAAAGCAGGCTTTTAACGGGGAATGTCGTCTCCCTATATCGTCTTTGTGCACTACCCGGTTGGTTTGGGTTTTACGAGTTGGTTAGCTTCTGGTACGGTCATTTTATTTTATCATGGACTCATAAATAGCAGAACGTTTGTATTTCGTCTCCAGGGGCTCTGGTGACGCACGAGTACGCGTTACAGCCACCCCCGATCGCAGTATATAGTCCCTTGCAATTTGAAACAGGGGATCTTCTTCCTCTTTCCCCCCCGAACTTGAAGCTTATCTAGTCCATCTTATCGAACACGAGTGGTCTAGAGACAGGCCAGGGAGTCACCGAGTCTACGTTCCAGAGCTGAGTACCGTTCTTGTTCCCTATTATCCACATACTGTTTCTCCATTGCAGCCTAGGGTATATACACGACCCTCACTACTCTGGTCTACCCCCCGGACCAACCCCTCTTCTACAGCGGTAGACCGACCACTTGGTTCGCGGACAATTTTTTTTCTGGAACTCGAGCTCACCCCATCCCTCTCCCTCTCCCTCTCCATGCCCCGCAGTCCGACTTTGGCACAAGTGTCGATGTAGCCGTTGTTTGGGGCTCCATTCTTTGTCCGTCAAAGTACATGTATAAGGTGAGAGCATGCAGAAACACGTCAACCTTTTTAGGTTCTCCTTCATTGAAGCTGTCTGGTGCATCCGGCTTCAAGGGCTTCCTACGAACAGGGTGATTGGCATAGGACTGAACAGCAGTGACTAACTAAGTGACAATAGCTCTTCAACGACGACCTGAGTTTAACCCGCGAATCAGATATCAAAGATCGAATATATCCATTATCACGGCAGGAACCAACTGCACGTCATCGATTTTGGTTTATCGAAGAGGTAACGCGACCCAAATACCCGCCTCCACATCCCACACAGGCAGAACCAGAAACTTACCGGCACGGCTCGGTACACCTCTATCAGCACTCATCTCGGAGCTGAGCAGGGCCGCCGCGACGACCTCGAGGCCCTCACCTACGTCCTCATGTACTTTCTACGCGGCACGCTGCCATGGCATGGCCTCACCGCTGCAACAAAGAAAAGGGCGACGTTCTCTACCATGATTTTCCAATGGAGTTCGGCACCTTTCTTGACTACACCCGTGGGCTTAGCTTCGACGAGGAGCCGGGCTATTGCTACCTTTCTGGGATCTCTTCGCGTATCATGACCAAGTCTTCGACTGGAGTACCGCACTGGGCGAGGGCATTGGATCCCGCAGTGCACTGGTATACCTACTGGACGGATGAGGGTGAAAGCCAAAACAAAACAACAAAGGGGTGCGCGAAGAAAAGACCATTTGGAGGGCCGCGTGTTTCCTGTGAAGGTACTCGCGGACCAGAACTGAGGTAACCGGAAGACACGGAGTGAAATGCCCCAGATCACGCTTTAAACGCATGATCGATTCCAATGGCCATGGCATTTTTTGAGGCATAACTCCACCGGGAGTACATCATTTCCCGTGGTCTGGGGGCCGTTTCGAAGCAGGGTTCTGTTGGGACTCCCAACTGCAGGGCACCGTAAAAATCCGTTCAGTTTTGGCCTCGCTGTGCACTGAAACAGTTCGAAACAAGACATTTCATCTGAAATCGCTAGTCAAAACTGTTAAAAACAAAAACAAAAAAAACCTTATGTACCGCAAATTGCTGTAAGGCCTTCGGTGTTTTCGCCGGGACTTCAAGCCCGCCGGAAGGCCTTGAATTTTGTGTGTATTATGTTTATGGAATTTTTTGCTCACTTTTTGCGGCTTTACATGTCTCTCAGCGATGACGCCCAAGTCCTTGAAGGAGTATTTAGCGCTGAGACATTAAAAACATTACGATATCACTTGCAACACTGTGAGCCCACTATTCGGAGAATAAAGACAATAGCCGTATTTTGGATAGGCTGGTTTCGGGAATACATAGCCGTGAACATTGGAACATTTTACCCCGCAAATCAAAGTCCTTAGACTGTCTATGGAAGGAGTTACACGAAGGAACATGGGAGCCAGAAATGTAATTGAGAGCAAACAAACACAAACATGCCGGACCGACCAAGGGCGGTGCCGGTCCCCATTTGCAGTACGCACACTTGCTGGGTAAACACCCCGCTCCATGGGAGAGAGTGCGCTGGACCAACAAGGGAGATGAGCAGTTGAAAAAGAGAGAGAAAAAGAGGTTGTTGCGCTATCCCGCTTTGCTCTGACTCGCACGCGGGCGCTAGTGTGTGCATCCAGTGTGCGCATGCACCCACCGACGCGACAAAACTGAGGTGGAGACATACAGGGTATCTGGTGAGAGCACCGGGGACGGGGCATAGCATGGAATGGGGAACAATTCTTGTCAAACTAGGCAGAAAAAAGCACAGAGCATGCCAGGGAGAGCCCAGTGAACCAGAGTGTCTGCCGAGTGTGGGACAAAATGTTGAGATGTGCAGAAGGTGCCCCCGCCTTGGCCGACTGTGGCGCGGAAGCGGCCGCCACCGAGCGACAGAATGTTCCTGCCTGGGAGGCGGCCTTGATCGACTGTGGCGCGGACATGACAGCGGTAGGGAGAAAGTTCTTACTTTAAGTCGAAACCGCAGACCCGTAAAGCCGTAAACGGGCGGTTACGG